>OX393565.1:27811723-27856723 GCA_947652115.1 Blastomussa wellsi | reverse complement strand
CGCCGTACTACAGTGTGGGGGGTCTCGGGTTCGAACCTCAGACCGGACTAACACTCAGGGTCTTAAAATAACTGAGGAGAACGTGCTGCCTTGCAATGACATCTGCAAACGGTTTGATGTTCTGGTCCTCTCAGATAAAGATGATAAAACCGTAGGCCCCGTCTCCTGCATCTTCATACGGTCAGCAGGGGACGTTAAAGAACCCACACACTCATCGTGGAGAGTAAAGCAGGGAATTCCCGGTGTCACGTTGTGGTCTGGTTATTTAAAGCAGTCTGCAATACTCTGTTGAGAGTGAAGACTTAATCGGTAAATAAAAATAAATAAAAGTGCATGCGACTTCCACGGAATAAATAAATACATAAATAAAAAAAACAGCCCACAAGTTGTGTTCCACTCACATTTTATTACATCAAATATTTCGGGAAACTATTGTTTACCTCCGATGAAATATGACTACTTTCTAAGAAGAAACATTACATAAGTCGCAAAATGAGTTCAAACTTAAGGAACTGAAAAAAGGAATGAAACGCACTGTTAACCTGTTCACACCAAATTAAAATGGTCCTGCTCATAAATAAACCTTACTGGACCCCAAATGGATGAACATTTTCACATGTCCAAAAGTAAACCTCTGTTTCCGTCATTGTTTCCAGTTGTACAGAATAAATACTGTAAACAAGTCGAACTCTGCCAAGAGGTTGACATAATATTTTTGTTACATTTCACTGACAGCAGGTAAAAGCCACTGTTCCTCTCTGCCCCAGTGGTGAACAAAAAAGCACAAGCTACTTTAAAAAGCTGTTTTATTGATATATTAGTTAACTAGCTATCAGTATTAATTAAGTTGATGAGGAAGGGTGAATTATCCACTGTGGCATATTCACGCTGTTTTCCCAAACAACATTTCCTTAAAAACTAATTAATTCATTTAATTACACACAACCGTTTCATTTCTCTCAGAGATACCTTTAAATTCACTCATTTCATTCTACCACACCGACTGTTCAAGTATTCCTCCGGCGAGCATACTCGGGCTAGCCTGCAGGCTAACTCAGGCCTTTGCAAAATATTACAACTTTTAAAAAATATATATATACGAATGGAATCGTATAATAACCAACAAATTAAGGGTCATATTAGGCAAATCCTCATGAAAGAACCCAAATTTCTGATTATTAGTGGCAAAATTACTGTGAAAATTGATCAGCTTAACTCGATCAACAGAAATAAAGCTGCTTAATATCAGCTGTTGCAAACTGCAAGATTTAGCCCAGCCTGTCTAAAAGGAAGAGTTCGTATATGTGCAGACAGCTGAAAAACACAAACAAATAAAAAGCCTTCCTTGTACTGTGATTATACAATAACAGAAATTCAAAGAAGACAGATTTTTTGACTAAAACAGAGATATCATGGCATCCCTCGACTTTCCAACGCCAACCCATTGAACTGCAAGAGAGCGAAATAATAAAATCAGTATGTGTCTCTCTGTGTGTCCGGCTCAATGTGTCACACAGTCTATATGTGTGTCCTACTGCATGTCCCACTATGCGTGCCACTATGTGTCTCACTGTGCATCTCACTATGTGTCTCACAATGTGTCTCACTATGTGTCTCACAATGTGTCTCACTATGTGTCTCACTGTGTGTCTCACTATGTGTCTCACAATGTGTCTCACAATGTGTCTCACTGTGTGTCTCACTATGTGTCTCACAATGTGTCTCACTATGTGTCTCACTGTGTGTCTCACTATGTGTCTCACTATGTGTCTCACAATGTGTCTCACTATGTGTCTCACTGTGTGTCTCACTATGTGTCTCACAATGTGTCTCACTATGTGTCTCACTATGTGTCTCACTGTGTGTCTCACTATGTGTCTCACAATGTGTCTCACTATGTGTCTCACTGTGTGTCTCACTATGTGTCTCACTGCACATCTCACTGCATGTCCCACAATGTATCTCACTGTGTGCCAGGCTCAATGTGTCCCACGATGTGTCTGGCTCAATGTTCTTCATACATTTCCTATTAGTACTTCAAGAGGAATTGATGTTTTTATGCCATCTTCCAAATTTCATGGGTTTACATGTGCTGTACGCATTCAAACACAAGAAACAGTGTTTCCTCACAAGGAAAGTAAAGGGAATCTCACCTGGAATTTGTGTAATTTCTTCAATTTTCCTAATGTAAGCCTGTGCATTGGCTGGTAATTCACTGAAAGCCCTACAATGCTCAATACTTGTCATCCAACCAGGAAGGGTGATGTATTCCACTTCAACTTCATCCAGAACTTCCACAGAAGCTACAATCAACAAAAACATCAAATACCCAATGTTTTCTTTTCTTCTGTATAGAGCAGTTTTCAGTTTTGGTAATTTGTGTTTGCTTTGGTTTTTCAACAATGTGCTCAGGCCACTTTCTCAATCAATGAGAAGTAAACCCAAAACCAATATTGAATATTGTGACTCGCTCATGCATGCTTTCATGCACTTTTCGGGTTTTAATTTTTGCGGAATTTGTGGATTCATTGTCCTTGATCTGAAAAAAAGTTCCCGCAAAAAAACAGCAAAATTAAACACTGCAAGAATTAACTACCGGTACCTACAGTACAATGAAAACAGGGCTTTTAACAAGCACAGGTGTTTTTGGATGGTATGTGTGACTGACAAGCATGTATGTCTGATAACAAATGTGATACACATCGCCCCAATAACAATAACACATAATTATGCTTGTTAGTCAAGCATGTCTGCCAGGTATAACTTTGAAGATTTAATACAGTAGAATTCAATGAAATGTTTCTAATAAGTTAAAAATATTACATTTCCTTCCTTGCTAAAATGCTCTGTTGCTTAAAAAATTAGTTCCCAGCAGAAATGTTAGTCATCTTGAACCACAAAAATTTGTCCCAACAAAGTGCAAAAACCCCGCCAATCTGCAGAAATAAAACTCCTGACGGGATTTACTGTGTTCTTTGTGATTGTCCTCTTATTTTGGGTTTATGACAACCAATTGAAACTGTTCCATTTCAGTCACACATATCATCCAAGCCTTTCCTGTTAATAAGAGGTGCAGTGGCCTAATGGTTAGTGCGCTGGACTCTGGATCGGACGGTCCAGGTTCAAGCCCCGACTGGGGCACTGTGTTGTGTTCTTGGGCAAGACACTTTACTCTCACAGTGCCTCTCTTCACCCAGGTGTAGAAATGGGTACCAGCGAATTTACTACTGGGGGTAACCCTGCAATGGACTAGCATCCCATCCAGGGGGAGTAGAAATACTCTCTGTCGCTTCATGCTAAGGAAGCCGGGATAAGCTCCGGCCTGATGGACCACTAGGGTCATATGCAGACTTTATCGTTTTACCTATCCTGACATCAGTTGGAAGACATTCTTACCAGGAAATGACTCCAACAGTTTTCCTTGACGCTTGTATGAAACTCCAATTTTCACTTCCTCAAATGTGTCAAGAATATCAAGCTTGGCAATCACTAAGCTGTCAAAAAGGAAATTTCTAAACATCACTGTACATATTTCAATGCCCAAAAAAATATGTGATATACATTGGTGTATCTGTTGTGGTTTAAATTTATCCCTGGTTTAAATTTTTTTTAACCAGTTTGATATTGATTTCCCTTTGTTTCAGATTATGCTAATCAACATGGGACAAAGGGAAATAAAAATCAAACTGGTTTAAAAAATTTTAAACCATGCAGGGATAAATTTAAACCACAACATATCTATAGTTGCAAGACATCATTTGAAAAAAGATATTAAATTAAGCAAATATACTTGTAACAACCTTGTAAAATTGAGTAATAATTCAAAAGGAATATGGGGTGTAGATCAAATTGAAAGGTACATAAGTGCTATGTAAACCCCAATACATATCAACATTAGAATTAACTTTTGATACAGATCTCTACTGATTAAAATGCAAAACACAATGGAATCGAATAACAATCCTACACATTCAATTTATTGTTTCATTTTGCAAGTATGATGTCCTGATCTGTATGGGCTTTACAATGGCTTGCTTATCAGCTCTCCATTGTGAATGCCCATACAGATCTCCCACTCATATTTTATCTATAGTTACTTACAATCCTGCAAGAACATTTTAGCCAGAAAAGGATTGAATTTGATGAAGGAGTATTTACTTTTTTTCTATCATATCCCATTCAGTCCCCAGAATTATCAAAATATCATTTCAACTTACAATAAGCACAAAACTGACAAAAATCAAGAAAATGATCAAGAAGGGTCTTCTTTTTGATGCACCACAAGACTTGCAAAACTAAAACGTCATCTGGTAAGGAAAATTCATCTTTACCTTGTAAAATTATTAATCATGTGAGAGTATTTGATCATCACAAGATCAAGCCATCCACATCGTCGTTTTCTGCCTGTTGTGACTCCAAACTCTCTTCCTATCTGCTGCATCTTGTCGCCAAGCTCCTAAATAACAATCATCAAAAAGATATTTAAACAAAGTTTAGAAGAACTTAAGCAACCCATAAATGAAATTGGGTAGAGGTCAATGTCCAGCCTTATCACACAATGTAAAAATGTTGTAATGATACAGAATAATATTATATAATACATATAACAGGTTGAACAAACAGAAGAAGATGCAGACTTTTCTTGTTGGAGGTCTACAAGGGTGAGCAGGGTTGGCGCAGTGGTGAGAGTGCTCGCCTCCCACCAATGTGGCCCGGGTTCGATTTGTGGACCCGGAGTCATATGTGGGTTGAGTTTGTTGTTGGTGCTCTTCCTTCTTCAAGTTTTCTCCGGGTACTCCAGTTTTCCCCTCTCTTCAAAAACCAACATTTCCAAATGCCAATTTGATCTGGACGATTGTTGGGAGCACTTTATCCTGAGCCTCTGGCTTGGGTGATCGCGTAAGCAGTCCCTGTGTTAGACATCGAATTTGCATTTACATTTTATTAGGTCTTTAATTCAAGTAGATGTTTCGCCCATTCACACTTCATAACACTAAAAATATCAACACCCGTGTTGAAGAAGCCCAAATGGGCAAAACATCAACTTGAATTAAAGGCCTCCTACGGGAAAAGTTCGCATCTTCTTCTGTTTATTCAACCTATGATTATTTAAAGTAGAGGTGTTCTGTATCCACTGGATCCTTTTCTCCAAGGCATCATCATTGGCAAACCAACATCATTCACACATCTATAATATATATAATCTTTGTCAACACAATGTAATTTTAGCTCCCCTTTTAACGCATTATTGTTGTAGCTTAGAATGTAATAGTGTTAAAATAATGTTATTATTATATTGTAAAGTGCTTAGGACAAGTAGTGGTTCAGCACTCTATAAATAAATGTATTATTATTGTATTTATTATTAATGAATGTACATAACACAAAGCTTTTCGTTCACTGGTCACTAAGGCAAGAGCAAACACAAACTTACATTTTTTAGCTCTGTTGGAAATCCACCAAGACCCACCCTTGTTGTGTAAGCCTTGGTCACTCCATACACATCACCGATTGCTGTTGGTGGAATGCCGAGCCCAGTGCACACTGCACCCACAGCACAGTTGGAAGACGTTACATAAGGATATGTACCTGGTACAGAAAATTACTTTTATTGGAACAACTGACAGAATTCAAGGGAATTTGAAAAGATTGTTATAGCAACAATGCCTTCATTAGAACTCACCAAAGTCAATATCTAGCATAAGTGCATTTGCACCCTCCACTATAATGTTTGTTGACTCATTCTGCAGGGCTTTATTCATGTAGCTTACTGTATCACAAACCATTGGACGGATCTTCTCTGCATAGTGCTACAAACACACAAATAAATGACAACATTAAATGATTGTCAAGTTTTGATAACTTAGGACTTTCATTTTGTACAAATGAATGTCAAGATAAGGCAAGAATGGATTTAAGAAATCTTACATTTGAGAAAGACAGGAAGGTAGAGTAACTAAAAATGGCCCAATTGTATGTAGTGGTGGTATAAGTGAGCATACTTGTCTGTGGGTAACCTGTGATCAGGCACCGTTACTTTTCGCGGCAGGAAAAAGGAAAAATATTTTTTCTTCCGCTGCACAAAATAAGAATGTCTGATAACAGATTAGTGGGTATTGTACCTTGTACTTTATCAGTTCTTCTTCAATATTTGTACTGAGACCTGGATAGCTGTAAAATTCAAGTAAATACAATAATCCATGTACTGGCACTTTTCAAAGAGGCTCCAAACTGCTAGACTGTGATTAGAGCAGCTCTGTTTAATGCAAAATAGGGGAACGTCAACAGACACAATATTATACAAGGTGCGTTATTCAGACTGCATTCCTGTCAAATTGAATGGACCTAGAGCAGGCATACATACAGCAAAAACAAGTTTTAATTGTGAATAGTGGGACTAATAAAAAAAGGTGTTGTGGTTCAATTTTACCCTTGGTACAATATGGCATTTTCTTTGTTTTATATGCATTATCATAAATTACTGTACACTACAACAAAAGAAAATACCAAATTGAACCACAACAGCAGATAAAGGTCATGTTACTTGTTAGTGGTTATAGCCCAGTTTATAGACCTATAAATAATTGTGTTGCACCAACTGATAATGTTGATTATAATCTGATTATCTTGCACCCTGCTGGCTCAACACGAGTAGTCACCTTGTTTGATTTGAGAGCAACATTAAATAACTTAAGGCAAGAAACATGGCAAACAATTTTTATACAAGGTTACACCTTCACCTAGCTACTTTACGCCAAGTGGTGCATAAAGCATGCATTCCTACACAACACTTCCTTATACATTATATCTAAAATACTTACAGCCTTTGGAAGTGTGACACCAGTGCTCGGAATCTATCAATTGGATAAACATATTACTGCTTTAAAATATACTTGCTTAAAATAATAATAATATTTTCTTTACACATCTGTGCAAATTAAAGGAGGCAGCATTGCCATTCACGTCCAACCCTCCAACCTTGCCGCTAGCTGGATTTTTTCTCAGTCATCCCAAGATAAAAAAACCAACTGGTATAGTCTGCCTCCTGCTGTTGGGATTTTTAAGCAAGTTGCCTTTATCTGAAATATTTTATTTTGCTTCCTCCATTTGAGTGACATGCACTGAAAACATGGCTATCTCATAGATGAGCGTCTCAATGTACCACTTTAATAAAGTATTGTATTTTATAGCTATGTGCATTTCCTCTATAGATAAGTGTGTTAAAACATAGGTAGCAGTTTACATACAAGTCTAGTGGCCCATCAGGCCGCGCTCATCCTGGCTTTCTCAGCATGAAGCAAATAGGAGTATTTCTACTCCCCCTGGATGGGATACTAGTCCAGCACAGGGTTACCTCCCAGCATTATTTCATGGTACCCATTTATACATCTGTGTGGAGAAAGGCACTGTGAGAGTGAAGGGTCTGGCCCAAGAACACAATACAGTGCCATATCCAGGGCTCAACCTCAAACTGTTTTTTACTCCACCTATACTGTTTGTGTAAGCTATCACCAACAATGTTTCTTACCTTTTCTCAAAGACCTCAAAGTCTCCAACCAGATCACATATTCTGAGGCCTATCCTTTGTGCCTGTAGAATGTACATAATCAAATGCAACATTAAAACTTTTAATCTCTAATAAAGTGATAAGAATTAATAATATCAACATGGTGCACTTCATGTTAAGCAGACAGTCAGATCACAACAATAAAGAACAGTGTCAACTGTATCTAGCACTGATGTACTATCTGGGGCCACTGTACAGCACAAATGAAATCAAATCAAATTATATTACATTGAATCAAATCAAATGTAAATGTTGGTTTTTGTGGAGAGGAACCTGGAGCAGAGTAGAGAACCAACAAACAGCCTACATATGATGGCAGGGCAGGGAATCGAACCAGGGACAGATTGGTGGAAGGCGAGCGCTCTCACCACTGTGCCAACCCTGCGTGGTTCAATTCTACCTCTAACCACCCCCTCCGTCGGGACAAGTCCAGCCCTTTTGGCCTGGGGATGGGGAATTGCCCAGGGGATGGTCTTCCTAGTACACTTTTTGGTTGACATGATGGTGCCATACCACCCGCAGTAGACTGCCTATCTCCAGGGAAAAGTCTGTAAAAATTGTATCCGACTGGTTATAGAAGATTAATTTTTTAAAATTTAAATCTGCTTTTGAAGGTTTTTTGCTTTCCCTTTATTGTTCTGTTCAATGGTTGCAAGCTTGTTTCTTTCAAGGAAGTGGTGAGACGTACAGGTTAGAGTTTGGTCTTCCCTTTTCTTTATAAAATGTAGTCTTCATGATTTCTTATGCTTTAGTCTTTGTTACTCATGATCAATAAATATAGTCTAGAAAAGCATTCAAATTTGTGACTAGGCATGCAGCAAGTCGGCCCTTGTATAACAAGTGGCGAGAAGTGAGGAACTTTGTGGTTGCTTTCAGAAAAGTTTAGGTCTTGAAAAATGTCTGCTTTTACTCTATTTTTACAGAAATCAAATATGTTTCATGGTCGACGAGGAGTTCCAGGGGTGGTGAATTGTCTGTTTCTGTGCACCCAGAGATGACGAATATACCGCTAAATAAGAAAAAAAAAATGGCAAATTCCCATCGGTATGCCAGGGAAGGTGGGGGGGGGGGGGGGGCAATGGTGACAGGTAGAATTTAACCATGCATTAATGTGGTCGGTACACTTAAATGTAGCTTAAGGTCGCGGGCGACAGAATACTCATCAGTATATATAAAAAATATTCACAAAGTGCAACAACTATGACCAAAAATTCATGAACTATTAATAAAATAAAAAAGGTTCTCAGTCATGTGGTACAAACGTCTTGTGTATTTTGGCTGTTAGGTGTATCATAGATTGTCATACATGTATGTGTCTCGCCAAATTTTTAATAAATAAGCTTTAGAAGGAAAGACTGATGACTTTAAATTCTGGTTTTACAAATTTTGTGCCTTTAAAAGCAAACAACTTTCAGTGAAAGCTGAAAATAGAAAATCGAAGTCAGATATGAAATAATCACTGAGTGGTGAAATCAAGATTCTTTGCAGGGCTCGACTTTAGAAAAAAAACCTTGGAGCCAGCTGGCTCCTAAGTTTGAAGATTTGGTCGCCAGCACAAATTTTTTGGTCGCCAAAAAAACTTTTTTCTTGAAGGTTTCCGTGTTCATTAATGTGTGGCGACTGCACACGGCAATTCCATATGCGTGTGTGTGAAACTATAATTTCAATTTGCAACCGGTGGGAATTGGAAGAGTTCAAAACGGCATGCAAGCTTGTATTCAATCGTTTTTGGAACCCTTTAGTCTCTTCCTTGTATTTTCTGTACAAACCAAACCAAACAAAACGTTACATTTGAAAGTAGGTCGTAGCGAACATAAAAATAATTTCAACGCTGAAATACGCCTTCCTTATTCAAATTGGTTTGATCATCTTTCTTTTTTTGCCGTTTAAGCATTTTATTTCAAGTCAACGTTTTTTCAAGTCGAAGTCTTTGAAGCATCCATCTTGACGAGGCGCGCCGGCCGGAAAATTCGATAGCATGCCGACATGCTAAATACGGTAATTGAATTCAATCACAAGCGGGAATAAATACAAATGTTGAAAGTCAAAAGCGGGCTATTTTTGTTAAAACTTGAGATACATTGCGTGATTGGAAGAAAATTTAAATTGACATATAACCAAAATACTAACCGCTTTTTGGGAAACCTAAAAATAGCTTGACTGGAGAGAATGCGAAAGTTTTCGTGTTACAGCAAGACAAGAAGAAATCCGATATCTCCAACAAAACAAAACAAAATTCTAATGCGTGTGTCTGAGGATTGCGTGTCGGCCGTTTACGATCGACTATCAATGTATTTTATTCTTTCACATGCTCTTTAGGAACTACAAAATATCGGCAATGAAAAAGAAAACTCTAGTTTTATTCAAGAGAAAGCTACGACAAATATATAGTCGCTACATGCGGATTGATGCGAGCTTTCGTAAATTAAATTAACTCCCTATTCTTTTCCTACAACATACCGCTAATTGTATTGTGAAAACGAATGTTATTTCTTTTGAAATGGATAGACCATAGTTTACAATCAAATGGTAAAGAATTTTTCTTTTTGCAAAAATCTCATTTTAGGAACAAATGTCACTTCCGGGATGCTTTCAACCAAACATGAAGATAACTGATTTCACAATAGTAATTATAGTTAAGGCAGTTTAAACGACTTTTTACATGAAAGTGATAAGAAATTACATTCCTCGTGGTTTACAATTAACATTCATTCATTTCGTCATGGATCTTAGGAAATGAAAAACTAAATAAATAAAATAGTAACTTGAAATCGCGGTGGCCACACTGGCGACCACACGTGAAAAGTTAGTCGCCAGCGGTCCAAATCCAGTCGCATTGGCGACCCCACAGGTCGCAACGTCGAGCTCTGCTTTGAGTTATTCTTAAGGTGAAAACTTGGACACAAAACCGCATTTTATACAAAGTTAGAGAATGGCCTCAAAATGTGATCCATTCAATAGAAAACGATCCTAGCTTATGCAATTCCATTATTTTCCAATACATTTGTTAAATTTAAGCAGAATCAGCTTTCAAATGTTCCTGACATAGAGCTTTTCAAAGTAACACCCTCCAATGTTTTGCCTTATGAATATATTCTTGGCCAAGGTGTATCCCATGACCTTAAAAGGTAGCTAAAATGCATTCAATGTGTATAAATTAAGAAGAGCTATAATTAAAAATTACGAATTTTGTCCAAATGTGAGTAAAATTTCCATAAATGGTAAACATACATGTACATCGTAAAAATTGTCGCACATTAGAATTACAGTTCCGTGAGAAAACTTATCATTTGCATATAAACATGCAGTATAAGATGTACCTTAGAGGCATACGTGGGGCCAATTCCCTTCTTTGTGGTCCCCAACCTGAAAAAATGCAAAGGAATGTTTTACATGTTTACCACTCACTTTTTAAAATAGAAATTATAATACATTAAACAGGGTTCCAGTTAGGTTTTAGAGGCAAGGTTCCAAAAGGAACTCCAACAGGTCAAATTCCCATGTTCCCACCAAATCATTATAAGTTTTCAATTTATTTGTCAGGTCAGGAAGCAGACCTTGTCGGGTTTTTGACCCGAGACCCATCCCTTATCTGGAACACTGATTAAATGATTCAACTTCATTGCATTGCTTGTCAATAGGCACAGTGGCATGGAAACATGAAATCTAGGGGCTGTCAAACCACAACAAGGTATAACGATGAAACACGAGTATTTCATATAACCAATGAATGGATGGACTGACTGTCAATTGCTCACAGTATAACCGTTTAAAACTCACCCTCCTTTTCCACCCTCGCGTAATTTGTCAGACTCCTGGTGTAAATCAAATACTGAGAAAGAAAAGACTTTGTGCATGAGTTTCAGGTTAACACAAACTTTTTGAAATGAAACCTCAAAAATTATTATGTTTAAAACTTGAAGCCAATTGAAGTATTGGAGGGTAGGTGCCGTAAAGGTAGCGACAGAGGAGAGCAGCAATCTCCTCAGCAGCAAGGAGGTCACCATGGCAACCGAGCCACAGCCCACCTCCAAGGCACCTGTCAACACAACACTGAAACAACCAGTGTGTGGAATGAATACTTACCAAGACTGTGGGAGGAAGGGAGGGCAACAAAACGAGCAAGCTGGCAGGCAATGAAGCAAAGCACATGGCAGTGCCCCTGCAAACCTCCCTGGAACCCCCCACATAATATTAATGCAGCCACTGCATTGGCTTAGTTTTAACCTTGCCTAAATTCCATTTAGCCTCATTTAAAACTTGAAGCCAATTGAAGTATTGGAGGGTAGGTGCCGTAAAGGTAGCGACAGAGGAGAGCAGCAATCTCCTCAGCAGCAAGGAGGTCACCATGGCAACCGAGCCACAGCCCACCTCCCAAGGTATCCTCCAAGCGAGCAAGTGCTTGGAGAAAGGAGGGCCTGTGGCCAGGAGGCCATGGGACCTACCTGTTCCCAAACATACCCCAAGCACCAGTACCCAGCAACCCAATGCCACACAGGGTTGAGCGCAGGCTAACAATAAGCAATGCAAACTCACCAACCGCCATAGTCAGTGCGACAGGAGAGAAGTTACTTGTGCAAGAGACTCTGCAGGCGTCCTAATGTAAAGCTTGTATGCATCACTATTCCAACGCCCCATGGCTTGAATAAGGTGATCCGCGACACCCATCCGTGCAGCAACTGTGGCAGCACCAATCCTAAAGCTGTGACTGGAAAATGACCCTTGGATACCCGCAGCTGCAAAAATATCTTTTAGCCAACGGGTCAAAAGAGCGCGAGAAAGAGCCTGACCATTTGCGAGCAGAAACAAAGGACCGGGAGACTGGCCACATTGTGAAAGGTAGTCCACGATAGCAGATAAGGCACAAAGTGGAGGATGACCCAAGCCAATGTAGAGGCAGCAGCCCTTTCGAAAAGGGTCAGTCTTGGAAGCCTTGATGTTGAGTTGTAAGCAGGATGGCATTTCATGAGAATCAACAGAAATGTCACTGACAGTTAAGTGAATGAGAGGGTTGAAGGCTGACAAGGACGGAACAGTAAATTCAGAAGAGCGCAGAAACCCAAAGTAAGCCAGGGTGGAGGCGGCCCAAAACATAACATGATCCTGGTTGGTGAGGGACAATGACTTGTGAATAATCAGCATATGGTGGTCAGTGATAGGCAAACGACAAGAGCCAGAGGGTCCTTGAGTCCTCTTTATACCTCGCATGACACGTTGCAACTGAAGGCAGCCAGAAAGAGGGTCGGGAAATCCAAGGTCTATGTGCATGGAACGAACTGCCGACAAATATATCTTGATGGAGGAAGAGCTGAGCAAGGAGGAAAGATGGGTTGCAAACAAGCAAAGAGTCCACTCATTAGCTGGGCACGGAGAGCCATTTGCATGGAGACGACCAGACTGAGCACAAAAGTTTAGAAAACGCAGTTGAGCAGATTTGTAAGTTCGGTGCGTGGAAGGGGCCAATCCTTGTGACATCAGAGTGAAGCAATCCATCTCTAGGGATGAAAGATTAATGTTTCCCAAAGTTGAGGAAGGATAACTGCAGGATGACGGTCGGCATGGGGGGCCAATCGACGAAAGGTCTGCCAATGAAAACGAGATAAGGCATCAGGGACTTTGTTATCAGAACCAGCGATGTGCTGAGAGGAGAATATGAAATTATGTTTGGCAGCTGCCATCAGAAGCAGACGCAAGAGATGCATAACGTCAGGAGCCCTAGAGGTACGAGAATTTAGAATGAACACCACAGATTCATTGTCACAATGGAACACCACCACTTGTCGAAACCAGGATGAACCCCAGACATGAGCTGAAACGACTATGGGGAAAAGTTCCTTATACTCAATAGACGAGGATTGAAGCACAGGGGGCCATTCACCAAATAACCAGTGTGAGCCGAAAATTGCACCAAACCCTAGGGATCCAGAAGCATCACTGGACATCTCCAGCGTTACAGGAGGAGAGAGGCCGGGATAAACCCAGAAGCAAACGCCATTCCAAGAAGCCAAGTATTGAAGCCACCAGCGAAGATCTTTCTTAAATTCTGAGCTGATACGAATTGGGTGATCATCTCTGCGGAAATTGCGGAGCAGGTCTATCATGCGGCGAATGAAGGCACGGCCAGGCCAAACCACCTTAGCTGCATGGTGAAGATGGCCAATAAGTGATTGAAGCTGCCGTTTAGTACACCAACGATAAGACGACCATTGATGTAGCAATTCAAGGAGAGATGTCAGTTTGTCCTCAGGCAAACGAGCAAGCTGGTTCTCAGAATCTAGTTCGATGCCAAGGGTAACCATGCAAGTGGTAGGACCAACTTTCTTGAATGGGTGAAGAGGTAAGCCAAGTGCTGCACAAACTGAGGAAGCAATAGACAAGTTTTGTCCACACTGTGGAGAGTTGGGCGGGCCAGCCGTGATGTAATCGTCTAAGTAATGCAAAAGATCAGGTATGCGGTAATTGTTCAGAAGGATCCACTCAACAAGCTCGGCCACAGAGTTGAAGATATGAGGTGCCGACCTCAGACCAAACGGGAGGGCTAGGTCCACGTAATACATCGACCTCCATTTCATTCCAAGAAGGAACCTCTGGGTGGGGTGAACAGCAATATTACGGTATGCCGACTCTACATCAAACTTGGCCATGAGAGCACCACGTCCAAACTTGTACACCATCTTGACGATGTCATCAACACGGATGTATTGCAGAGGGTAATCATTGGGATTGATTCCTTCATTAACACTGAACCCAAGAGGGGATGACATGTCCAGAATGAGACGCCATTTGTTGGGTTGGCCCTTCTTAGGAATGACGCCAAAACTGTTTATGTGCAAATTGGGAATAGGAGAGGAAGGAAAAGGACCAGCAACCCTGCCTAGAGCAACTTCGTTTGATAAATAAGCATCAATGATTTCTGGGTGTTGGTAAGCAGAAGCTTTGTTCTTTTTCGCAGATCGTAAAGAAGTCCCAGGGTTGAAGCCTAAATGGAAGCCCTCTGCAAGACCCCGGAGGACCTCGGACACCAGGGCCTGGTTTGGGTGGTGTTGGAGCTCAAGGGCAAACTTGGTAGCATTAAGAGGGGAAACCTGTGACACCGCAGGAAAGCTTCCAGGAACTGCAAGAGAAAGAGAAAAACAAAAAGGGGGGGTTGCAACTTTAATGAGCTTACCGAGACAATACAACAGTAACACCAGCAGGAACATGCAGGAATAGAAACAACACCTGCATAAAACATGCAAGGATAGACACTCTAAACTCAACAAAAACCTTAGTCACAACAACAAGTAACAACAACGAAATGATAAATAAAATCAATCGTCAACAATAGTCAATCTGTGAAAAGTTATAACGATGCGGCTAACGATGCCCCGAAGAGCAATGGATCAATAAAAGATGAAACTAAACACACAACAGGGGCAGAAAATGCATAAAAAACACGTAAATGCAAAGTTAGCAGATGTTCTTAACTACGTTTTCGTCGCTTGGATGTCTCAGGGCTTGGGGATCTGGGTGCTGTCTTCTTCTTGCGCTGGTAGCACTCCGAAGCTCGATGGGTGGATGAACAAACCGAGCAGCGATGCGCAAAGCGGCAAACACTTGAGGGAGCCACACAAAACCCGTTGTTCCACGATTTGCAGATAACTGCAGACGAACTACCGCTTGGCTCGGTGAAGGACCGCCGGACGCTAGAACCCGCCGCGTAAAAATTGAACAGCTGCACGTTAATATTAGACCAATCTGTAAGGTTAGCAGCAGCGGCATGTTCACGAAAGGCTCTATCGTATGTCAACCAGGCGTTGCCTTGAAATTGGCGGTAAGTACGAAGTATCAAGAGTTTATACAGAGTCAAGTCGCGCCACCTTGAGGGATAATGAGAGGCTAAAATCAGGGAAAAGATGGAAAAAGCTTCCGACCATGCAGTGATATCCACAATTTTTGCCTTCAATTGCTTGTTAGTTGAGGTGAGGACGATTCGACCATCAAAGAGAAGCTGAGGTTCCGACTCCGCATCCTTTAAATTGTCTGAGAGCAACTCAGCGAGATCGACAAACTTTCCCGAGACGATTTGCGAGACCAACTTGTAAGGAACAGGCGAGAAGCCAGGCCCGACAATGAACGGTTGTTGAAAGGAAGGTGTTAAGGATGAGCCAAGGGATGTTAAATTGGCGGCAAAGGATGTTGAGGATATCGGTGCTGACAACGGAGATGAGCTTAAACTTAAGGGGAAATTGAGCGACGAAACGGTTGGCAATGCAAAAGTGTTAACAAAGGAAGGAACAACATTTCGCCTACCTATGCTCGGAGCCTGCACTGAAGCTGGTAATTGAGCGCTGGAGACAACCGCTTGCGAGTTGGAAATCGGCAAGGACAAACAGGAAGTGACCGTATGCGAGGCCGCCGGTTGAGACGAAACCATAGGCTGATTTACATTTGCCGTGGCAAGAAGCGGGCGAAGTGCATTGACAATGGAAGCGGTTAAGGTCTCCACGGATAAACCAGGGCCAGATGATGAACCAAGTGAAACGTGCGAGAGGAATTCCGAACCAGAACTCGAAGCGGAGAGTGTGACGGGCGGGAAATCCACATTTGCGTTCATCTGGTCGGAGGACAAATCCATAGCAGAGCTCAAACTGTTGTTCGTGGTCCGTTTCGGTGGCATATGAAGCGAAGAAAAAACCGTGCAAACACTTCCACGAACGCCAAGCAGCAAATGCAAACACTTTCAACCGACAATATCGCAAAAAAGGCGAGCAACGAGCAACAAAACGAGCAAGCTGGCAGGCAATGAAGCAAAGCACATGGCAGTGCCCCTGCAAACCTCCCTGGAACCCCCCACATAATATTAATGCAGCCACTGCATTGGCTTAGTTTTAACCTTGCCTAAATTCCATTTAGCCTCATTTAATGAACAACTCACCTATATGAGCTCTGTCAGAGACTAGAAGTCTTCCCTGCCAATCTGTGACACCTGCAAACATGTATGCATTAAACACAGCTCTGTATTGTTGATTCTTCTACAAATTGCTCAAACTCAAATAATATGACAACAAAGCCTTACACTGAAAGAAAGAAAAATTAATAATTATTAAATATAGATTTAGCCAAGCCTACAAGTGGAGTTCCATATTTTTCGCCTTTTTTGCTTACTTAAAATCATAAGCCCATAAACTCAACAGTACATCAAGTGAGCTTGATTATGGCTTTCAATCTGGATTTACAATCAAATGTTACATACTCAAAATGGTCCCCAATGGACCATGAAAATTTGTTTTTATTATGGGGTAGGGTCAAACTTCATGACTTTCAAAATTGCCCTACCAAGCAACTGTAAATTCTTTAACAAAAGATTTGGAATGCAGATACAATTAAAAATACATGTATTTTTAAATAAACTTCAGTCAGAAGTTAATGTTAAGGCGCGCAGTAATGACAAACAACACTTAGTGGGCAATATTGGGCAGGGAATGTACTGGCAAGGCTCGGATAAAAACTCACTGACCGGATAAACCCACCGGATGAGGGACCTCGGCACATGGCGCCATGCCGAGGGGGTGCCTCATACCTGTACTGCAAGGTGGACATTGTTGCTGGCATAATGTCCTGGGGCCAAGTTAACCCAGTCCAGAGAACAAATGTCCCCTCCTTGACGGGGCTTCAGCACAGGGCTGAAGGGGTGCCGCAGGCAGCAATTCCCCGCCCTTAAGTTTATTAATAAGTCCTTCAGAGTTGTACACAAATAAAAGTTGCCAAAGAAGGATAAATAATTACTAGTAATACTAGCAATGGCTTTGAATGATTACACTTCCTATATGTAAGGGTAATAAAAACCAAAAACCTGTAAAAGGAGTGGGTGGGAGGGATTAAACTTGCTGCGAATGAAACTTGCAGCAATCTGAGAAGGGAAAAATGATTACTCGCATGACATGCCGCACTTGATTGGCATGAGCCAAATATGGTAAACATACACAGAGGACGTCCGCAGAGATATATGGGAGTAAATATGGTGGTCGCTTGCCAACATTAACCTTTATTTTATGCTAAAATATTGATGAAAAGATGAACACAACTGGATAATTTCTAAAAATGAACCAAAAGCACGCTTGACTATACATACAGTAACCTTCTCAACAACAAAAGCCACATCCTATCTGACTTAACATCATGGTACTTTACATTCAATACTGTTTCTCAGGTACTGCACAGTATTTGTTTTGTTTGGACAATTATGAATGCCTATTGGGGAAAATGGCCATATTAACCGGGTAAAATTATAAAGGATTATACATGTTGGGATTTCAAAATATGTCCGTTGGCTGTATTAAAGGGGTGACCGCATTAACAGGCTTATCAAATGTATGCCCTTTTTGATGGGACAAAAAATGGCAGCCATAATAACAAGGTGACTGTAAGGTGGGAGTCCACTGTAAGTACAACAGCATGACTTGGCATGTGACGAACAAAATGTTGAACTAATGTAATGATGAGTAAGGAAAAACTTGAAAACCTTAATTTTATAGAGCATTTTCACTTAACCTTTTCATTTAACCTTTCAGCTAGTCAACCTTTCAAACTGGGAGGAACAATGGCATGATGCATGGACAGTCTGAGTTAGAGCCTTGGCTGAGGCATTGTGTTGTGTTCTTGGGCAAGACACTTTATTCAGCCAGGTGTATAAATGGGGCAGAGGTAGCCCTGTGATGGACTACCATCCCACCTAGGGAGATTAGAAATACTCCTAGTCGCTTCATCATGCAAGGCTCAAAGGAAGCCAGGATGGGCCACTAGGCCTGGACACAGAGTTTACCTACCTTTCAGTTGATATCTTTTCAATTATTATAGAGGCAAGCTTGAGAACATGAATTACCTTTAGCTTCAAGTGCTTCTAGCTCTTCAAAGAACTGAGGAATATGAATTACTACACCATTTCCTGTTAAAAATGATATAAAATTGCTGCATGTTATGGATAAAATAAAGATTGTTGTACAGCATAATTTGAAACACAAATAAATTATTGATTATTTAATTGTGACTTACCAATGACACTCACTGCCTTTGGTTGTATTAACCCACTAAAACCACAAAACAAAAAGAAACAGTAGCACAATGATTATCAGAATACATTATAACTGTTAAATAAACAAATACTTATAATTTTTTTTTAATATTGGTGATTGACATATATGTACATGTATCATACCCCTTTATAAAATATAATACTTCTTACCTTGGAACCATATGAAAAAAATATTCTTTCGAGCCAACAACAACTGTGTGGCCAGCATTGTTTCCACCCTAAAATCACAGAGAACAATTTACAAAAGAGTGATAGGGGAGAAACTGAGAACAATTTGAGAAAAACAATAACACAAATACTTCATACAAAAATATATGTTGCTATGGATACTGAAGGGACTTGGGAATTTGCATCCCTCTACATGACACAACATACACAACTTGATGTGATTTGGACTTTCTCATACTCCAATTTGGTATAATTACAGTAAAAAATAACTGCAGTAAATGGTGAGACTGCCTTTTGAGTGGAATTGTGCAATTAGGGTTGTGCTGAAGGTATAGCACAAGGTTGTACTCTCATCCATTGAGCTCCAGACCCCAGAGCCTGGACCACCCCCTGAAATTCCAGAGAAAATGGCTGCCTCAATGAAAATACACACCACTGCCAAAATAATTGAATATTTTAGTGTATTTTATTTAACCTATTGAAGGGAAATGTAACAAAGTTACTTCATATATCATAAACATTTACCTAATCGACTTCATTCTTCAACCTAAGCATCACTCTTCCTTAAGGTGGCTAAACACAGTTTTCGCGCGTGCTCTGCAGTCGTTGGTGCTGACACGAGGCAGCGCGCGCACAAGGATAACACAACAAATATGGAGCCAAAAGAGTGATGAGTTTTTGTTCTAAGGCGATTTTATATGAGGCATTTTTTCTTAAAATGATAGTATGTTGTAAACTTAGGTCTTGGTAGAATGGCATGTCAGAAAAAGTCAAATTTGGCAGGTTTTTTGTGTTATCATGAGTACCATAAGAACCCAGTTAAATGCAGCGCATGCGTAGTTAGTCAAAAAATTGAGATTAAACTCTTTAGGTCCAGTCTTTCCGAAATACGCGTTTTTCTCGAAAACCGCTCGTTAGAATTTTACCAAATTTGGTAGGAAAATACTTCAAAAACAAGAAAGAAAGCTGTTGCAAACATTTTGAAATTTGACAGAGGAAATTGTAAATAATGGAGTTATCTTTCAAGGACGAATAGCTAAAAATCGGTCTGTTAAAATTACATTTAGAATAGTGTCCACTTGTGGGTATTGTGATAAGTTTGTTTACGGGCAAATGATAGAGAAAATCTAACAACTGAATTTTCCACAAATATACAAAACCCGATTTTAAATTGATGTTTACATCCAGTCGCGTTACCATGACAACAGCGCACACGTCAGTGCATCTATCAAAATTCGAAAGTTTATCCTTTAAACTGATGTCATGCCAATTTTGAGGACCTATAGTTTAATGGTTTTAGAATAAAGGCAAATGCAAAATAGGTTTCAAAACCTGTGTTCGGCCACCTTAAACAATGGTAACAGGGCTTTTGACCAATGACCAAGATTAAACTCTTAAACAAAAACATCTTGCTTTTTTGTGAAATGATAACTGCTACATGTAGTTTTTACTGTTTGGAAAACTGAGACAGTACTGAAAAAACAATCTTCCTTCAGTTTCATTGTAAACCAACAACACAAAATCATTTTTCCAAATTGGCTAAAAGTCTTTCATTCCTTGGCTTTTTAACACCTGTTGGCTGGGGGTCATTAATTTGCATTAGTATTTTCTTCATCTTTCTTTACTTCATCTTTCCTTCCCCCAAAGTTGGGGTTGCAATTTTCAAGTTGGACATTGCATGAATGTTTTGATGGGGGGGTTGGGTGCCAACCCAGCCCAGTTGTGCCGGTTTTGAAAACGGCAATTGTAGTCATGCTGTGTCCTCCAGTCGTGTTCTGCCACTATATCCACACAAATTAGGAGCATAAACAATTGAAACAGAAACAACATACTTCATTGCAGGCTGGTACACCACAAGTAAAAATGGCAACTTAGACTTCCCTGGTGAAAGCAACAGTCTTGGCTCCAGTCTCTTTCCTCTTTAAATCAAATATTACTCGTTTGTGGCTGTATAGGGCAAATGATTGATTCCATTTAAAGTGTGCACAATGCCCATATTGCACTTGTTCTCCTAAGTAACCTTTAGGAAGTGGACGATGTTTGCTCAACATCAAATACAGGAATAATCATTCCTGTATATTAGGGATCTGGAACCGAATGTGTTGCTATAGCAACACCAAAATGGGGGGGGGGGTGCGTTCCTTTGGGGTGATCCGGATCAGGATCAGTGATCCTAGATCTCTCGAATCATGGTGCATCAAAGGCGCCGGTTAATCCTTGCTCACAGTGGATTTGCCGGCACCTTTGATGCACCATGATCCGGATCCCTGATCCTGATCACCTCAAAGGAACGCACCCTCAGTTAAAGTGGACAGACTTCGTAAGCAAGCACAGATTAAAATAAAGACCACGAAACAATATAACAGAACAAAAAACGCCGCGTCGGTTATATGGAAATGGATTCCAACGTGGCACATGCCTGTTTAAGTGTTGCAACAAAGATCTTTTGAAAGTTAAATATAACTTTACCATACAATTAAGTCAAACAAAGTTGATAACAAGTCAATCTATATATTTCACACACCTGACACCGGCAAACGATATCAGCGTTTGTGGACAAGATGTCGACAAGTTTCCCTTTTCCTTCATCGCCCCACTGCGCTCCTAAAACAACGGTTACTTTTGCTGCAGGACCAACTGCTTTCCTGATCGATGTTCCTGATCCTTTAGTTAATGACATGGCGAATGAAAAGGGAATACTGTGGGGAAACTTCCCAGTTACTCAGATCAGGACCCTGCTCAGGTCGATTCCGCGCCAATTTGTAATTAAATTTCGGCATGTGTTAGCTTGGTAACCATTTGCAAAACTCTTCCAGCTTTTTCCCCGACCAGCCTCTCCCTGGTGAAAAATGTCTCTTCACAGGCAATTAGACGATGCATACGTGGTGTATGGGACAGTTTGTGTGCATATTTAACAATATACACCACAGTTTATTTAGAAACTTACCCCCTCTATTTACTTGTATATTTAACAATTAGACTACAAGCCCGAGTTTTCTATGAGCGAATAGTCAACGAGGGTAGTCTGAATGTAATTGTTTTAGTAGAAACTCTGAAGGGTTACATTCCAAAAGCTACAATTTTAAGTATTTTTTGACCCAAAAATCAAGTCACCGATGGTGAAAAATTGTGTAAATAACTATCTAATTTGAAATAGTTTTCCTTTGTCTATGTTTAACGAACTTGTCTCTTGTTGTGATTTTGAAGCCATTCTAACGCCGTTTAGTGAAGTTATTCGAAATCGTATTAAAAGGCTAACCTACAGAATTCTTGGTTTTCACGTGACGTCATAAAATTTTAAAAACAAAATTCGCTGGGTCTGCGTAATTTTCATTGTCACCACGTGAAAGAAATCCTAAAAGTACACCTATTCATAAGTTTACAGCTAGATACTGTCCTTTGTGTTTGAAATACAGCATGTTGAATTGTCGAGATTTCCGCCGTACGTGACCTCACGATGGCCCCGTGGCAAAGCTGTCGTGCTCTAAGAAAAGGTCTTTTCGCAAAAGTTTTGCAGTTTAAACAGTTCAAGTATCAAGGAAGATGTGTACGTGCATATGTTTACCTATTAATATTTTATAACATTTGACTTTATCAGATTTTTTAATTGCTTGGTTTCGAGTTTATATTTTGATGGCGTGAAAGTGAAAATCACCTATACATTATGCACCAGTCATTTGAAACCCCCGCACCACCCCCCCCGGCCATTGGGGGATACCGGGGCAAACGGGGGGTTTTCACCTCGTTTTCATTTGAGTTAGGTTCCCCGGTAGTCGGGGAATGCACCTTTTGTCACTGCTTCGCTATACAATGCGAGGGATGAGGGGCGGGGATTTCACAGTGCTCTGCTTTGGGTGCAGTATCAATAACATTTTTTATTCCATATTTCAAAGACTGCAAAAAATAACGGAAACAAATAAATAACGTTGACTTTAGAGCTATGAAAAAAATCCTGTGAAAGCTTCAGTTGTTAAAAAAATTATAATCTATTTAAAGGAGCTACATCATCCTTGTTCTTTTTTGGTTTAGTATCACCTGCTTGATGTTTTTTTTTTATTTTGGTTCGTCGCAAAAAATGACTCAAATATCATGACGTAGCTCCTTTAACAAAGTTTGCTTGATGTTTAGAGGGCGGGGGAGTTCACTATGAACTTTTTTCCCGCAAGGCGTGGCTTTCACTGCATTTCACTAAAAGTGAATGCTGGGTATCCCCCAATGGGGGGTGGCGGGGGTTTCACATGACTGGTGCATGCCCAACAAGCTGGCTCGTCGTTTCAATGTTGAGCCAAACACGCCAACATGTATTTGTCGTTCTTTACATCCACTGCCAAGCCACCAAATCAACAAACTGTCTTCAAGTGACTCTGCGCTGCGCGGTTATATGACCTTATATAATTTTGGAACACTATTTGAGCAGAGTTTTTGAATTGCTTGAAATGTGATCGAGATATTTCCAATTAACTATAGGGAAGATATCCGTGACGTCACCCATTGTCATTAATGTGCCAACCAGAAAACTATTGGCTAGTGAAACAAAGAGCTCTTTTGAACAGTGTTTGTAAACAAATATCTACCCTATGTCAAGTGTAGGAAACTGGTGAGACTATCTCAGATAGTAGTGTTAATTATCTACGACTGATCGTGCCCTGTGGCAAACGAGGGCACGGTGTTGCTCCTTTCGACCAACTGGGAAACACTTTCTACTCTTTATTTCAACCCTGACAAAAAAATCTGTAAACTACAACAGTAGTTTGAATTGAAAACTGCATAAAACCTTACTTACTTGGTTATTCCACGCAAAAGATGCGCAATAATAATACTGCACTACGGATTACAGGTTGTGTTCTACTGCACGTAAGAGCACACAATGTATCGGTTTCACGCAGTAGTAGACAGTAACAAAAACTAGTCTTCTGCGCATGCGTTAAGAGCGAATAACTTCGTTCTACAACAAATGGGACCACAATAATGGTATGGTGACTTCTCAAACATATTTATACCTTTTGATATTCAAAAAGTAACGTAGATAGCCGTTGTTTTACAGTGCTCTTCACACAAGTTGCTCCCCACCCTCCGCAAGACTAATTAATTCAACAAATATAGCGCATTATCGCCTTAGTTTAGATACCCCAACATACCATCCCAATAGTGCACTCTGCAATAAAAATGACACTCCCATCATCCCATCCCACAGTTAAGGCCAATGATAGCTTCGCTGATTAATTTTCAACATGAGACTAAACGACGAAACTAAAATGTTTTGACAAAAATGAATGATTACACAGGAGAAGTTAGTTGAATGTGATCCTTTCAGGTAGATACCATGCGAAAACAGACGGATTTCAGGGTGTTGTTGATAAAAGACAAAATACTGATACTTCTTGGTTTGAAAACATCTTCATTCAATCGTTTTAACAGAATATATATAAACCTACTCTGAATTATTGGTAAATCAGTTTATGAGCAGTAAATAACCTTGTTACACAACAAGGCCAATAACTAAAATCAACCAGTCAGATTGTTCCACTGCCATCTATCTAATTCGTAAATTGCAATGGCTTACAAAAGAAGAAAAATAAATTTGACTTGCATGTATTTTTTATAAGCCTGTAAAACAACATCAGGGAGTTCCTTTCTGACCGAAACACCCTCGGCTCTCGGTCAGAATGCTGTTCTTTGATCTTTTCCACTGTCCGTTTGCCTATCAAATATTTTCCAGTTGTGCTCGGGGTCACAACGAGAGAATATCGCCTCTGAGTCTTTTCTGTCACTACGGTAGTGTCAACTCTAAGAATGCCTGTTTCGGGAGAAAAATAAAATTCTTACGAGAATCTGAAGTTTTTTCGGGATCAGGCAAAACAACGTTTCGGGGAAACATGAAGTAATGTTGTTAAAATTTTTGGAAGTATGAGATTTTTCGAGAATGTCGGGACTACTTTCATTTTACACATGGTACTGCTCAAACAGCGGTTATTAGAGTTGTCGCCCTCCCGTTCTGCATGGACCTCGCTGCACGCATTCCGAACTGTGAAGACTTCGGACCGATTGATATCCTCTCCCACGGCTGCATGAAGTCAAATGAGGCACCTAATTCCTGCTACCATGCAGTTTGCAATTCTATACCTCCCATAAATGTCTATAGCTGTTGAGTGGCTCCTGATTGTCTGCTTGTAGGAAGTGAAAAAAATTTCCAAGAAACCTTCTCACCTCCTTCTAGTTCGCAGTAAGCGATTATAGTAGTTAGTAGATATTTGTGAATTTCTGAGAAAAAAACCTAATGTCTATTCCTGGCCGATTGTTTAATTAGTTGCTTGTGTTTTTTTCATTAGTGTTTTACTTAGGATGTCATAGCAATAATCTTCAGGGTTCATTGGATCCCAGATGGCAGGAGAGGTTTCGTCCACTTGGAACCTAACCAAAAAGTGACATAAAAGAATATAAAGTCAAGCTGATTTATTGTCCAAATAGCATGTTACCGAAGCAATATAATTTGGTTTTATCAACTGGGTTGATAATGTGAATTGGCCACCGTAAAGAGATTCAAGAGCTGACGTTTCGAGCGTTAGCCCTTCGTCGGAGCGAATCAAGGAATTGTAAGTCGTGTGTTTTTTATATACAGAAAGATAGAGCTTCGCTATTGGCTGGTGCCTGGTAACGTGAAAACAACGGAATAAATTAGTTGAATGAAAAGCGTTCGTTGATTAAGAGTGCCGATTTGAAAAATAGATTTTTGTTCCAGAGTTTTGCGGCTTTCCGTGTTCCTTGGTGAACGGAAAGGCCGCAGACTGCCATATGCTGCTTAGAATGATTTGGGAGATTGAAGTGTCTCGCGACCGGTTTCGATGCAATTTTGCCGTCTTTCTCTTCGTCCCGAACGTGTTCTCGGGATTGGTCGCCTAATCGTCTCCCTGTTTCGCCGATGTTACCGAAGCATCCTACTTTAAGAATATATGTACATCCTCCCCTCCCACCATGCAGCACCCTCACTTGAAAAAATGCTCTTTCCATTTTAATAAAAAAGCTAATGATTTATCTGTTATTTTAATGATTTAATAAGAGCAACACAGATATTGAGTACCTTACTTGTATTATCATTCGTAACCGACTCATTTTCGCTCAGTTTTAAATTTGCGTGATTTTATTTCACGCAACTTGTTGGGATTTATCCGCGCAATATTTTGCACAGCACTAAAATTCGCACACTCGTCGCTGTGTGAATTCTATTACCGCGTGAATTTTAATACAACTGAGGTATGTGTTGGTCCTGCTCTTGCTTAGCAATTCATATCACTTACTTCATGATTTTGGTGAAGAAATTGACAGCTCTCTCATTTTCTGCAGAAATACATCAAATTCAAACTCAGGCAACTAAAATTAACAATAATCGCCACCAGAATTTATATATTAAACCCATTTTTCTGAGCAAACAAAGAGGGATTGAATGATTTTTTTTTGTGTGCAGACACATCATGGCTGAATGCCATCTGGATAAACATGACAACCACCAAAACAGAAAATATAAACCATCTCAGTTGCAGCTTCATTTGACATCATGAACAGCAAATAAACGGAAAAAGGAAGTTACTGTGTGAGTAACAAAACTGTGAACACCTGAAATATTTCAGGAAAGTTGATTGCGTACTGACCAATCACAGGACATGCACACAAACCTCAAAGCCACAAACTAATTGCCATTGCTGTTTGCAGTTTAGTTTTCACACCTGATTGGCTTTTTCCTTGTAACACAATAACATTCCATAAATATTTCAAGGTTTTTGTAGACAGTTTTTGTGACAGTAAATGTGCTAAAGTAAGGACACAAAGTTCTTGTGAGGCACCTTCAAAAAGCTACTGTATTTGTTTTGCAATATGTGTATGTAATAGGACTACATGCTGTCCAATTTGAAAATAATTGGATAAGAAAAAAAACTGAGGACTGCTAAATTGGACGACGCTGTAGGCTGAGTCAAATTTGGCAGTTCAAGGAATTTTTTGAATCCAGTTATTTCCAAATTGGACAAGTATGTAGTCCCGTTACCTATTAATTATATAGCATCCAAAAATATATGAACATGGCACATGTTTCGCCCTCCAAACTAGTTTTTCTTGACAATTGATTGGTTTATTTATTTTAAATCTGGACATTTGGCAAAATTTACTAAAAAAATGCATCTGTTGACAATAATGAATTTTGACGTAGCAAAAAATTAAAACAGAAACTTTTCTCTCATTTCTAATACTGTATTTCTCATCTTGTACCTACAGATAAAGGTAAGGTAAAAGGTAAAATCTTTATTTAGACACGGTATTTCCTTCAGGATTTTACAATATAATTACTTCATCTCTTTTCTTATTTCTTTCTTTTTCACTTGAACAACTGAATCAACTGTTTGAAGGCCCAACTTACTTTTAAACACAGTGAGCATGACCTTCTTCATTTGGGCCCTAAAACATACAAAAAGAAACCATTATCAACACCTACTGTAAATGTATACTTTCAAGACATTGATCTTCTCAGACAAGGGTCATGTGAAATGACCTGTGTGCCCCTTCAAAAATAAAGCTGTCGGGGTTAAACCAACCTATGTGCCATCATCTCTAAAATCTGCATGAGGAACTTGCCAAGTCCTCTGGCTCGTGCTCCAGCTTCCACTTGGATTTCATAGCTGTAAAATTAATTTTAATAATTAAACCATTTTGTATTTGGCAAAACTCAAATTATTGAGTAAGGTGAGGAGCTTATGATCCCAGTTTCCATTGCATAAAACAACTGTTGTGAGTATTTTTACCCCTCCCTGGATGGGATGCTAGTCCATAGCAGAGTTAACCCAGCATTAGCCTTTATGGTAGCCATTTTATACACCTGAGTTGAACAAAGCGTCTTGCTTAAGAACACAACACAGACCCTGGCCAGGGCTGGATCGGAGATGGCTTTGTTCAGAGTCCAGCATGCTCGAGTAGTGGCCCATAGTGTTTGCAGAGGATTGCAGCTTCATGGAAATCTTGCATAAGCTGATTACATTGTCAGCAAACTTACTTGACAAGGTACTGCAGCTATACATGTAAATCTCCAAACTTACCAGTAAAGTACTTCATCTCCTTCCTCCAAGTCAAATCTGAAATGTGAGAAGGCTACTCCTTTCCCTGATTCATCCTTAGCTATGAGATACCTGAGTTAGAGATGAGGAGGGTTTCTTAGGATGAGAAAATACATTATTATTAGAAAATACCGGTAGATGCAAATTTATTCATGTTTACTTGGTATTGTCATACAGACGACAAAGAGTGATTTGAAATCAGGAACTTGGAGAGTGGAACTCCTTTTCAGTCGAATTGCCTAAATTCTCTGGAATAGAGTGATTTTCACATTAGTGTCAAAGGTAATTTGCATTTTTATCAATTTTGCATTACTATGCAGTGAGTAGTTTAAAAATCCCATACCACTTTTTCAACCAGTCAGAAGTAAAATCAAACTTAATCCCATTCCATACAAAAGTTTTTCAGCGGAATGTCTGTGTCCATTGAGACTGACAACAAGTGATTACATTTTATCCACTGTATAACATAAAAACAGATGCACGTGATTAACATATAACTTTTAAGGCTTGACTTAGTTTGGCTGTTAATTATCTTTTATTACCAAGCTTTCTCTTCAGTCATTTCCTCCTTCTTTGTCTTGTCATTCCAGCCCCAGGTGCTGTTTTCATAACTGTAAGAGGTTGAAATAAATGAGTTAGTTAGAATAGATTTCAAGTGAACATTAAATGAAAGGGTAAATTTATTAATACTCCACACGCAAATTCAGTGTCAAACCTTACAGTAATTGCATGTTGTGTTTTGTGAGGTCAAAAGCCCAGTCAATATCCTCTGTACTCATGTCTGTTACTCGTTTACACTCCAGGTGAAGATCCAACCTGATAAAAAAGCAACAGAACTTGTTTAAGTCAATCTTAGAATTGACTTAAGTTCAGGGCATACTGGGTGATGTGAGAATTGTAAAGTTAAATAAGGTAGAAATGAGACAAATTTCACTAAACAATGGTTCTGCTGAATGCTAAAAATAATTTAAATAAATGATCCTTTTTTGCACAAGAAATTCTCGCATGGTCATTGGCTAATATTTATGGTCAAAAAATAAGACGAAACATACACACTTGGCAGAAGGCACAAGTCACACTCAGACTGATAAACAATGGAAAGAGAGAGGGAAGGGGAAGGGTGGGGAATGTCTGGAAAATGAGCTGCCTCGCAAGAACCAGGCTGACGGTGCACGCTCAGTCCAAGAGCACATGGAATTTTGACACATGCACAGGTGTAGACACTACTGACTCATAGGCTAAAATTGATATTGACTGCAGTCTTGATTTTCCCACCTAGACTGGAATCTTGGTTGGCTATGCTTTGTGGTGGGAAAGCTGCAAACTAAAATACAAAACTCTGACTTTTTTTCTTTTAAAAATATTAAATGGAAGAACCAAAAAGCTTGGCAAGGAAAAAAGAATGATTGAGCTTTACCAAACGCGGGCAAACTTACTGGTAGGCTAAGATCAGCTAGTACAAACCGGTTACATTAAGTGAATCTAAGTTTGGCCATACAATTAAATAAGCATCATATGAAATGAGCTTAGTCGGTCTATATGGAAGAACCTTGGACACTGTTGTGAATACAGACTTGCATTTGGTCAGTACTCACAACCACAGTCAAGATTCTTCCATGATGTCCTCCTCGGTAAAAAGCAGCTGGTTATTTATACGTACCCATGTCTTTTGAAAATTTTAAAAGCTGTTAAAGGCCCTAAGGGGTCTTTCACCTACAAAAAATATAATAGCAAAAAATAAGCATGGAATGTGACAATAGCACCTAGTGCTCAATCTCAGTGGACAGACCT
This sequence comes from Blastomussa wellsi, assembly GCA_947652115.1. Taxonomy (NCBI): domain Eukaryota; kingdom Metazoa; phylum Cnidaria; class Anthozoa; order Scleractinia; family Plerogyridae; genus Blastomussa; species Blastomussa wellsi. The sequence goes on along the minus strand of OX393565.1, from coordinate 27,827,025 downwards.
TCTTTATGTGCCACAAAGAAAAAAAATTTCAGTTTTAAATATTTGTACAAGGGCTTGACCAGAGCTTGAACCTTGACAGCTCACCAATAATTTTCACACTAGGCAACCATGCCTTCAACCTGATCAAGTCTAACAAAGTGACTGGATAATAATAATAATCAGTGGTCAAGGCTATGTCTAGTGTATTTACACTGGCAATATTCCTTGACCTACCTCATTAGCCACATCCACAACAGCTTGTGCAGCATTAACTTTAGCCATTTCCTTGAATGAAAAAATGTTTGCTTTATTGCCAAAGTTATTGAAGAGGCCTTCAAAGGAGTAAATATTACAAGAGAATATTACAAGGGAACAAGAAATCCCACCTCCAAGAGAGGACCGTGTTTGTGCCTGAAGTTGCTAAACAGCGTGACATATTTGCTCACATGATTACTTTTAGTGTATTTGCGAGCTCCAATGTTAGTTTTTGATTTTACAAAGTACGTTGGAATCTCCTTGTGTGCTTCAACAATGATTTGCCAAAACTGGCACTTGTTGCCCCGGCTGTGATAGAATACTGGCTTGGAACTTAGCTTGAATGCTAGTCCTCGCTCAAAGTTTGACAAGTACTGGTAAACGCCATTGTCTCACTGGAATGTGACAGCAACACAAACAATACAAAAATGCAGTGCATTTACCAATTATAAAGTTACAACATGGCTTCTATGTATACTGGTATATGGTAAATATTATGGTATTAAACAGAAAGTGATCGCTTGGTTCAATTTTTTACATTTTTCTTTCAAAAGGACTCCTTTCATAACAGTACTCATGTACTGAGGGATTATCCTCTATAAATATTGGTTGTTATTATTATTATTATGACTAAACCATGGCACAAACAACAACAACAACAAAAGCTATTTTATTGAACATTTTGTTTCATTTGCAAGCCTTAGTAGCTTGCTGCTAGCAAGCTCTTCTGGGCAAGCTACTATTATTGATTAAAAAAAACTTCCAAGATGTGTCAAAAACTTGGCTGATCCTTAGATTAGGCCATTCCATTTACACAAGATTCTAAAAGGGCTTCAAAAAGTCATCTCTGGGGGCAGGTAGGTCTGGGGGGGGGGGGGTCACACATGGAAGGGGCAGGGATGCTTGTCATCTTGCTTGGGGGTGTAAATTTGGTCTCACTTAGGGTGATCCACGCAAAACGCCATTATATTTAGCCATAAAGGTCTCGTTTTGGGTTGCATGCAAAGAAATATGAAAATATATATTTAATACACATGTATATTTTTAATTCTCTTTTAGGGTTAAAAAAAGCTTGGGCCACACCGAAACTTCCCTGCCCCTTTCCTAGGCCTGTTGGCATTCTTTGATCTTTTGAATATTTCTGAAGGGGTAATGAAAAATCAGGTTCATGTGGTACTTTGATCTTTTTTAGGGGTACATTTAGACTTGACATGTCTACAGGGGAGGGGAGTTATGGATGTAAAATGAAATGGCCCTGTAAGAACCCTTGAAATTCACCAGTAAAGCACCTATCATCGGCTTTCCCTTGGGGGAGGAACCTGGGCAAACACAGCATAATATGGGGACTTTTCCTGGGGAATTGAACTTTGATTGTGCCCTAGAGTTGGGGAAAATGAGGGAGCTTTGCTTTTCTAAACCCTTGCACTGCGGGGAAATAAGGGGACTTTGTACTTGAGTAAGTTGTATTGAATGAAGGAAATAAAGAACGCTATGCATAAAAATGTTATGTATTGTTATTACAATGGCAGAAGTTAACAAACACTAGATTTTTGTTTTTGCCTTTGTATTAAAATTAATTCCTTGTCACGAAAGGACCCCCCTTGCACGTCAAGCATTTCCAAAAGGGAAAAAGTCCAATTCGAAATGTATGTATGAAGGTTTAGAGAAGAAATGGTCCACCTTGCTTTTTCTTTTGTCAAACCATAAATTATTAAATCTTGGATATGAAGCTGCATGAGCATACTTTTTCCTGGCCTCATTTTTAGGTAAAAAGAGAAATGGCCAATAGACTATTTTCATGCTGTTCAGATGCTCCCCTTCTTGGGGGGGGGGGATTTGTAAACTCTGTGTCCCCATCTAGGTGGGGGAAATGAAGAACTTTGACAGGCAACTTTACAAAGTCCCCACCCTTGCCTGGGGTCCCCTCCCCACGGGATGGCCGATGATAGGTGCATAATGTAAAAACAGAGAAAAAAGTCCGAGATTCTTACCCCCGAGGTAAACCCGCAAAAGTTACTTACAATGATAAAAGCGATGCTGAAAAGGATTCGAGGCTTTAAGTTTTGAGATCGCCTAACATAACGTTGGTTACTATTATGCGTGGTTCAGTTCTACCTGTAACCATCAGCCGCATTAAATGCATTGGTACGGTACCTCCTTCCTCTTGAGTTTTTTCTCCTTTCCTTTCGAGGATTTTTTCTATGATTGATAAATCGTAACAACGATAATGTTTTCAAAACATCACGCTCAGTCACTTTGGTCAGTTTAAAACTGCCAAGGAACGTTTTCAAACTGCAAGCTTACAGCAAAATGTACACGTAAAACTAACTTACCCCCATTTTGGCTCACGGAGATACGTACTGCACTTGCCAATTTGAATATCAATTCAGATATTTCTGCCCTACTAAGAAGAAACCTCGAAAAAAGCCTTTTATGATTTCAAAATAATTTTTCCCGCTAGTTCCTCCGCCATCTTAGATTTTACACTCTAAATGAATGCTGGGAGGATGGCAGGCCGTCCTAGTGCCCAGGGTTTCCGTGTGTGAAAGCTACGTGACGTCAACTTGAAAGACGAACCTGATCAAAGTGGAAGTGGTCAGCGAAGTTTTTCACAGTTGTGAAAATAAATGACTTTACTGTACAAACGGCCGACTTAACAAGCCATGTCTAACGAAGAAAAAGCAATAGAGCTTATTGCTCAGGCAGAGAAGAAAGTGAAATCTTCTCAGAGTTTTTTTGGTGGAATGTTTGGGTGAGTGATCGTGTACATGTACATACGCGCAAGCTCATGATGTTGAACTAATTTTATAAGATCTTTAACAGGGATTTGAAATTTTATGGCAGTTAACCAAAGAGATCAATTCTCTTCATGTTTTCAGAGGTGCTTCAAAGCTCGAAGATGCAGCAGAATTGTACATCAGTGCAGGCAACATGTTCAAAATGGCGCAAAAATGGAGTGGTGAGCTGTGTGTTTTATTATCTTACTGTTTATTATCGCTAGTAATTAATTTATGTATTATTATATATTAATTTATATTGGTTATAGTGGCACAAGTGGCTAAACACAGGAATTGCACCAAGCTCCGAATGCACTGGGAACTACTAAGCACTGTGGTTAGCCTACCAATCACTCCAGTTAGCCTACTAAGCACTCCGGTTCGCCTACTAAGCACTCCGGTTAGCCTACTAAGCACTCCGGTTAGCCTACTAAGCACTCCGGTTCGCCTACTAAGCACTCCGGTTCGCCTACTAAGCACTCTGGTTAGCCTACTAAGCACTCCAGTTAGCCTACTAAGCACTCCGGTTAGCCTAATTAGCACTCCAGTTAGCCTACTAAGCACTGCGGTTAGCCTACTAAGCACTCTGGTTAGCCTACTAAGCACTCCAGTTAGCCTACTAAGCACTGCGGGTAGCCTACTAAGCACTCCAGTTAGCCTACTAAGCACTCCAGTTAGCCTACTAAGCACTCCAGTTAGCCTACTAAGCACTCCAGTTAGCCTACTAAGCACTCTGGTTAGCCTACTAAGCACTCTGGTTAGCCCACTAAGCACTCCAGTTAGCCTACTAAGCACTGCGGTTAGCCTACTAAGCACTCCGGTTAGCCTACTAAGCACTCCAGTTAGCCTACTAAGCACTCCGGTTAGCCTACTAAGCACTCCAGTTACCCTACTAAGCACTCCGGTTAGCCTACTAAGCACTCTGGTTAGCCTACTAAGCACTCCAGTTAGCCTACTAAGCACTCTGGTTAGCCTACTAAGCACTCCAGTTAGCCTACTAAGCACTCCAGTTAGCCTACTAAGCACTCCGGTTAGCCTACTAAGCACTCCAGTTAGCCTACTAAGCACTCCAGTTAGCCTACTAAGCACTCTGGTTAGCCTACTAAGCACTCCAGTTAGCCTACTAAGCACTCCAGTTAGCCTACTAAGCACTCTGGTTAGCCTACTAAGCACTCCGGTTAGCCTACTAAGCACTCTGGTTAGCCTACTAAGCACTGCGGTTAGCCTACTAAGCACTCCAGTTAGCCTACTAAGCACTCCAGTTGGCCTATTAAGCACTCCAGGTTAGCCTACCAATCACTCCAGTTAGCCTACTAAGCACTGTGGTTAGCCTACTAAGCACTCCGGTTAGCCTACTAAGCACTGTGGTTAGCCTACTAAGCACTCCAGTTAGCCTACTAAGCACTCCAGTTAGCCTACTAAGCACTCCAGTTAGCCTACTTAGCACTCTGGTTAGCCTACTAAGCACTACGGGTAGCCTACTAAGCACTCCAGTTAGCCTACTAAGCACTCCAGTTAGCCTACTAAGCACTGTGGTTAGCCTACTAAGCACTCCGGTTCGCCTACTAAGCACTCCAGTTAGCCTACTTAGCACTCTGGTTAGCCTACTAAGCACTCCAGTTAGCCTACTAAGCACTCCGGTTAGCCTACTAAGCACTGCGGTTAGCCTACTAAGCACTCTGGTTAGCCTACTAAGCACTCCGGTTAGCCTACTAAGCACTCTGGTTAGCCTACTAAGCATTCCAGTTAGCCTACTAAGCACTCCAGTTAGCCTACTTAGCACTCTGGTTAGCCTACTAAGCACTCCAGTTAGCCTACTAAGCACTCCGGTTAGCCTACTAAGCACTGCGGTTAGCCTACTAAGCACTCCGGTTAGCCTACTAAGCACTCTGGTTAGCCTACTAAGCACTCCAGTTAGCCTACTAAGCACTCCGGTTAGCCTACTAAGCACTGCGGTTAGCCTACTAAGCACTCTGGTTAGCCTACTAAGCACTCCGGTTAGCCTACTAAGCACTCTGGTTAGCCTACTAAGCACTCCAGTTAGCCTACTAAGCACTCTGGTTAGCCTACTAAGCACTCCAGTTAGCCTACTAAGCACTCTGGTTAGCCTACTAAGCACTACGGGTAGCCTACTTAGCACTACGGGTAGCCCACTAAGCACTCCGGTTAGCCTACTAAGCACTGCGGGTAGCCTACTTAGCACTACGGGTAGCCCACTAAGCACTCCGGTTAGCCTACTAAGCACTCTGGTTAGCCTACTAAGCACTCCAGTTAGCCTACTAAGCACTCTGGTTAGCCTACTAAGCACTCCAGTTAGCCTACTAAGCACTCTGGTTAGCCTACTAAGCACTCTGGTTAGCCTACTAAGCACTACGGGTAGCCTACTAAGCACTCCAGTTAGCCTACTAAGTCTAAGCACTCCAGTTAGCCTAGTAAGCACTCCAGTTAGCCTACTAAGCACTCCAGTTAGCCTACTAAGCACTCTGGTTAGCCTACTAAGCACTCTGGTTAGCCTACTAAGCACTCCAGTTAGCCTACTAAGCACTCCAGTTAGCCTACTAAGCACTCCAGTTAGCCTACTAAGCACTCTGGTTAGCCTACTAAGCACTACGGGTAGCCTACTTAGCACTACGGGTAGCCCACTAAGCACTCCGGTTAGCCTACTAAGCACTGCGGTTAGCCTACTAAGCACTCTGGTTAGCCTACTAAGCACTCTGGTTAGCCTACTAAGCACTCTGGTTAGCCTACTAAGCACTCCAGTTAGCCTACTAAGCACTCCAGTTAGCCTACTTAGCACTCCAGTTAGCCTACTAAGCACTCCGGTTAGCCTAGTAAGCACTCCAGTTAGCCTACTAAGCACTCCAGTTAGCCTACTAAGCACTCCAGTTAGCCTACTAAGCACTCCAGTTAGCCTACTAAGCACTCCGGTTAGCCTACTAAGCACTCCAGTTAGCCTACTTAGCACTCCAGTTAGCCTACTAAGCACTCCGGTTAGCCTACTAAGCACTCCAGTTAGCCTACTAAGCACTCCAGTTAGCCTACTAAGCACTCCAGTTAGCCTACTAAGCACTCTGGTTAGCCTACTAAGCACTCCAGTTAGCCTACTAAGCACTGCGGGTAGCCTACTTAGCACTCCAGTTAGCCTACTAAGCACTCCGGTTAGCCTACTAAGCACTCCGGTTAGCCTACTTAGCACTCCAGTTAGCCTACTTAGCACTCCAGTTAGCCTACTAAGCACTCCAGTTAGCCTACTAAGCACTCCGGTTAGCCTAGTAAGCACTCCAGTTAGCCTACTAAGCACTCCAGTTAGCCTACTAAGCACTCCAGTTAGCCTACTAAGCACTCCAGTTAGCCTACTAAGCACTCCAGTTAGCCTACTTAGCACTCCAGTTAGCCTACTAAGCACTCCGGTTAGCCTACTAAGCACTCCAGTTAGCCTACTAAGCACTCCAGTTAGCCTACTAAGCACTCCAGTTAGCCTACTAAGCACTCTGGTTAGCCTACTAAGCACTCCAGTTAGCCTACTAAGCACTGCGGTTAGCCTACTAAGCACTCCAGTTAGCCTACTAAGCACTCCGGTTAGCCTAGTAAGCACTCCAGTTAGCCTACTAAGCACTCCGGTTAGCCTACTAAGCACTCCAGTTAGCCTACTAAGCACTCCTGTTAGCCTACTAAGCACTCCAGTTAGCCTACTTAGCACTCTGGTTAGCCTACTAAGCACTCCAGTTAGCCTACTAAGCACTCCGGTTCGCCTACTAAGCACTCCAGTTAGCCTACTAAGCACTCTGGTTAGCCTACTAAGCACTCCAGTTAGCCTACTAAGCACTCCAGTTAGCCTACTAAGCACTCCTGTTAGCCTACTAAGCACTCCAGTTAGCCTACTAAGCACTCCGGTTAGCCTACTAAGCACTCCGGTTAGCCTACTAAGCACTATGGTTAGTCTACGAAAGCACTCTGGTTATCCTACTATAGCACTCTGGTTAGCCTACTATAGCACTCCAGTTAGCCTCCTAAACACTACGGTTAGGCTACCACTGCACTGCGGTTAGCCTACTATAACACTCCAGTTAACCTACTAAGCACTGCGGTTAGTTTGTGAACGTTAATTTTGAGCCATGTACATACAATACATACATGTATGTACTGTTAACATCTGAGTAGTTTAATCAACTGTCTTGAACCCAATATGTTGTCATGGTAACATAATTGATAGTCTCATATTGTAGAACACACCTAGTGGAGTCTATGGTGAGTCTTGGTGCCAAGAATCAAGCATTTCTGATACACATGGTTGAGATATCTTGCTTTCACATATTTGATTAAAATTTGGTTAAGAATATGACATCATCACCTAACTAATTTGCATAATGAAAGCAACACCAAATGTATTCCTTTCAACAGAAGCTTTGATTCACTGGTTGGAATGTCTTTACCGGTTTGAAAAGTTCTTTTACCTGCTGTGCTGAAAGCTGGGGAGAACATTGAATGCCGGAAACAATGCTTCCCATATAGCAAAACTGGGAAACATTGGGGAAACATGCTTGCACAATGAATGTTTCTGGTAGCATGTTTACTCGTTTTACCTGGCCTTAAGAGTTTGTTTAGCTTTTTTATAATTTTTAGGGGAGAAGGGTTGACGCAGTGGTGAGAGCGCTCGCCTTCCACCAATGTAGCCTAGGTTTGATTCCTGGCCCCGGCATCCTATGTGGGCTGAGTTTGTCGGTTGTCCACTCTGCTTCGAGAGGTTTATCTCCGGGTCCTCCGGTTTTCCCCTCTCCACAAAACCAACATTTACAATATGATTTGATTTGATTTATAATTAATAAATATAGTTTGATTTAATACAGTTTCATTTGTCCTTTACAGTGTCCCCAATTAGTGCGTCAGTGCTAGATACAGTTAACACTCAAATAAAGTTTATTATTATTATTTTTGTTATTATTAAAACTTTTACTATCACCAATGTTATTTTTTCAAATAATTATAAATGTGTGTATATTCATAATATTTGTTTGAAAAGTTTTGTGTGTTTTATTGTTGTAGCTGCTGGCACGGCATTCATGGAAGCAGCTCAGATACAACTCAATCTGCAGTCAAAACATGAGGCAGGACAACGTTATGTTGATGCTGGAAACTGCTTTAAGAAAACAGATGTAGAAGGTTTGATTATAGATCCTATGCAAATATGGCCACCATTAGTTTTTGGCTCCTAGAAGCAGGCTTTTAGCCAGGATTCGGTGAGTGGCCGTCCACTAACAAAGATGGGGCAAAAGGCCCCATTTTACCAGGGTGTCTGGATCCATGCCCCTCCCTCCCCTCCCCAGAGAAGTTTGAACAGCCAATAAATGTATCGGTCAGACTTGAATGATGATGGAAAACTGTAGTTGCTTCTGCCCATACTAAATGCATTGGTTCTGTTAACACCTCCATGGTCGTCTTTTATTCCAATGTTTGTCCTTCGTTGGTGGCCATCTTAGAGGAAGTTGGAGACTGGTATCGACTCGACAAGTTAGTACTTCATGTAGCCACCAACAAGCTCTCTCCAGAAGGAACATTTCTTGCTGGTTACATGAAGTTCATTTTGGTGAAATTGGTTTCGGTAATACAGATGTAAATGGAAACTAATGTTTGCAGATGTAAATGAAAACTAAGTAAGAAATAAGGTGATAGTGTGTTAAAAAGAATTTTCAGAAGGCAATCTCTATAGAAGTCAAGTGATTTGTCAAACTGTTATTAAACCAGCCTTAAACCACCAACTACAAATCAACAAGATCTCTGTTATTTATTAACACTTATTTTGTCCTGAAAAGTGACCGTCCATAGGATGGCTGGGCAGCCATCTGTTTAAAAGCTTGCCTAGAAGAAACATTTGTCAAGAGAATTTGTTAAAGATTAAGTCAAAGCAAATCAGTGTATGGAGTTTTGAGGCTATGCATCTAACCAGGGGCAGATCCAGGATTTCTCTTAGGAGGGGGTGCACCACTTAGGAATGACGTAGTTTTCCAGGATTTTTCTCAGGAGGGGGTGCACCACTAAGGAATGATCCAATTCATGGGTGATGTAAGCAGAATACTAGTTATATTAGAAAGTTGCAGGTCATCTCAGGGGAGGGGGTGTGCACCCCTGTACCCTCCCCCTAGATTCACCCCTGCTAACTACATAATGGAAAGTTACAGGAGCATTTATATTGCCAAAAACATGAAAACGAGGCTGTCCAGGCCAGGGTACCTTTTTCCATACAAATCTCTTAAATTTAAATCAGTCGCAACTTGAAATTTGTCAGAGTAGTATATTGTACCATTAGTTTTCAAGTGCCACCATCAGAATCTTAACAAACTTGACCAGACTACAAAATCAATGGCAGCCATTTTTGCATAGGGTCAATGTCATGGTCTTTTTACCTTCAGTTAACAGACTCACTGTCTCTCGCTATAGCTTCCATGGGAGAGAATCAGTTTGAGCCACATTTAGCATGTTTTACCAATCCTAGTCGGTATATTTTAGAACCGATTTGGTTTCTGGTGGTTGTTGATTCAATAATTTAACTTGAACTTATCAGTTTGTTCATCATGTCAGTTCTGTTGTTTTATAAGTGTCATGACTTCATACATTGTAGAATTGCTCAGCTTCCACTGTGGCCATTCTTAGCCAGGCCCCAAACGTGTGTGCAAAAACATTTTCCCCTTCTCGTTTCACTGGAACAGTGGGAAAGAAGCCTTTTAATACTGACTGTTCACATGATGTTTGTATTACAGAGGCTGGAAGGGCTTTTGAATTGGCTATTGACATTTACACAGACATGGTACGAGCTGACTGTGATTTGTGATTTTGTGAAGATATAATGCTATTAGAAAGTTTTAAATTGGTCTGGTTTGTGTTTTTGTCACATTATTAAATAATGAGTTGTAGTTTTATGTACATGTACTTGATAATTTTTGTTATATGTTATAATTGCTGTGGAGAGAGCGCAGTGAGCAAGCAGCAGTTATAGTCAGAATGTATAACAAATCTATGCAAAATCGAGATTTGACAGAATGCACTGCACGGCGACCGGAATGCACTGCATGGTGCCCAGAATGCACTGTGCAGTGACCAGAATGCAGTGTGCAGCAACCAGAATGCATTGCTCTCTGGTGGTGCTTCCCTTTGTGGTAAAGAAGGGCAAACTTTTCTTTTCGGTGATCTTCGAAGTTCAGGAACTTTACATGAGTGGTAAAGAGACAAAACATGAAGGGCAAACTGTCATCGGCCTTCTTTTCGGCGATCTTCAAAATTCAGCTTCTTTAGTGGTCGTCTTTTCACGATCAATTTTTCAAGTCGCTTAGTGAGAGACAACCAGAACTCTTTTGAGTGGGAATCTTTGAACCGTAATTGTTATGACAGCAAACAGATTGCCAAACTCAAGTTCAACTGTAACAAGTTATGCACTGTAAGCTTGAAAGTACGTTTTAGTTTTGCCATTTTATTGCCATGTGCTTCTCGTACCTCAAACAACTCAAATTGTAAATATTTTGTGCATGATGGCAGGAAATAGATTGATAAACTCAAATTAGCCATTAACACTGTATTTTCTGATGCTTTTGTTGATTCTCAAGTCTTGTGCAATGGGCTGCCATATGCTCTTTCCATTGCGTCTTTGTCAAATTTTTATGTCTTCACACTGAAATTCTACAAGCATTTTGAAAACGGAAATTTATCGTACCGACTTTCCAGGCTTTCACACATTTGTACTTAAATCGCATGCAATACAAAGTTAACAGACAGGCAAAATAGACCAAAATCACCTCAGCAATTTCATATCCGTGGACTACACTAGTATGTTATGTTAAACTAATACCGACAGTGGTTGCTAATTTAAATAATAACTTAATCTTAAGGTCACAATTTTTCTTCATAAGGGTCGCTTTACAATGGCTGCCAAGCACCACATCACAGTGGCAGAAATTCATGAAAACAATGCTGCTGACTTGGAAAAGGTGATATTGATTTTTAAAATTTAATTTAAAAATAAATTTAATAGCGTAGGATAGTTTTTTGCACCCTGACTGTTAAATGGAAGATATATAACACACCAGTAAAAAGAAATATATTGCTAAGAAGCCATGATCAATAATCACCAAATTTACGCATGCAGGCGGCCTCCTTGTTCGTATTTCTGGCACTCGCTGCTCAATAGCCCATCTATATTTTCGTCTCCCCAGTCATCTGAACTTATTTCATTAATATTTGTCTCAGCATCCATAATAAAGGAAATAAAAAGACAGCTTTAAAAGATTGTTGCCACCATTTTCTTTTTCAATTCGCAACGCAACATAAACAACATCCGGGGTGCTGGGCAACTATAGTTTTTGCCATGTTCTATTAAAAATAAAGCCCACTAAGATTCCATGGCAAGCATACAGGGCTATATTCTAGTACATCATGCATGCTGCATGATCCAAACCTCCACAATTGAACCCAGGTTCTCAACCGGAAGTGGTGTTAAGGGTCTTACCGCCCACCAAGAGCCTATCCAAATTTGGATAGTGAAGCGATGATACAGGGCTTGAAAAAATCACTTGAGTTCCCATTTTCCCTCAGGGTAAGCAACTCTCAAACTTTGCTTGCTTAGTTCATGATTTAGCTTGCCTGGGTCCCTCTCATCATGTAAGTGGGGGCAAAAAATCTTGTCCAACAGAAATGAAAAACTAAGTTTTACAAAAATCATGATTCTATTAATAGCAAAAAATAATATTTTTGATTGTTAAAATATGTTTAATTCCCTGACAGGCAATATTTCACTACAATCAAGCTGCTCAGTATTACAGAGGAGAAGAATCAAATAGGTAACTAAAAATGTATTCTTTTCATGAATTCTTTGTAATTTGTCTGTTTTGTGAAGTGTTATAAGAAAAAGAGACTATCTTGTGGATCAGAGATGATGGACATATCGTGCATTTTATCAAAAAGGTCTTAGAGTACTAAAGTAATGACTGAAAGCTGAAACATCTAAGCAAGTGAACATATCTAAGCATGTTGACATATGATCTTATGTTGATTCCCTAGTTTTGCACTGCGCATCCTTTCTGCACATAATTTTGCATGCGATCGGTGTGCACATCCATAGAAAATGGTGGCTTTTTCTTATGTTCTTATGTCTGGAGAGCGCTGGAGAAGTAAATCGTCATTTTCTCAAAAACGAGTATGGTGACCTATCTTTTTTGCTTTGTTTGAATTGAGAAATAACTTTCTTCCTGTACAAAAAACTATAGACTAATTCCCAGTGTAGTTAATATTATCTCTTGGTAGAAAATCTCTCTTTACGTCATGATAAAATAAAACAAAATGACTACCAGTTGATGGCAATATTTGTTTTCATTGGATTGTTAATCCTTTTTATTCTCTGGTTTATTTTGTACTCAAGAATTGAATAATTATTATGATAATTATATTGTAATAATTTCAATAATTATAATAATTCTGTCATTATTTACAGCTCAGCCAACAAGTGCTTATTAAAAGTTGCAATGTATTCAGCCCAGATGGAGGAGTATGCAAAGGCTGTTGAGATTTATGAACAGGTTGGAATTTTACGTTCAAAAAATTGAGCAATCAAGAAATGAAAACTGAACACATTTATTGTTCAGTGATTTTTTGGGGTGTATGCTCACTTTACCACTGACATGTTTATTTAATTTCTATTTACCGGTACCATTACTATTAATACTTTCTATAGCATTACAATTTAATCATTAGTGTCTAACAAATTACAATAATTGCTATTTTGTAATAATGAGTCAGAGCAGTTACCAAGTGCTTTGGTTTGAAATGTGTAGGTTGCTGCTGATGCCATTGAAAGTTCATTGCTCAAGTACAGTGCTAAAGAGTATTTCTTCAAGGCAGCCCTGTGTCATATGTGCATTGATGTCGTAGAGGCACAGAGAGCTGTAGAAAAGTATTGTGATATGTACCCAGCATTCCAAGACACAAGAGAATGTAAACTGTTACAGGTAAGTGTTGTGGTGCCATGTCTATTTTTATTGGTTTTGAATTCTGATACCATTTCTTCAGGCGACATGGTTCATACACATGTAGAAATAAGCAAGCATGTATGAATGGTTAGGGGACTAGTTTCTTGTTGGAACTTTGAGAATTGCACACAGAATTATTTAAATGCAAAGCAGTGGTTGTGTAATTATCACATTTTTGCTGGTGCAGAGACTCTGTGAAAAAGAAAGACTGACTGTGTGGAGGTTCGGCCCATGTTGAAACCATCCTTCCCGTCATTATCTTGGTCACGCTAGAAATTGCACTCGATATACATCACGCTTGACCACAAATGTTTGTTAATTTAAAATGAACATTCCAATTCCTTTTTGTGACTTCCAACATTTAGCCAGAGGTTGATTAAGGTTTAACGGAACATCTCTCTGAAAGTCATGAATTACAAGGTGTAAGTACAAAATAATATCACCAAAAACATAAAAACCGTAATTTAATATCGTCTTGTTTCAGTAATCTAATATGGCTGCTTGTCAGGTGTGTGAAGATTACATTTGAGCCATATGGTTCTTCTGATATTACTCTTGACATTTTATACTTTTCTAGAATCTCCTAACAGCTCAGGAAGAGCAGAATGCAGAATCCTTTACAGAAGCTGTAAGTTGATCACATAAAACAATTCTGAATTAACTAGAAATTTTTTTATATTTTTGTCAGTGAGGATCCAATAACGTGAACACTTTGATCTGCCAGTGACATGCTAATTGTGCAGCTAACAATATACCTGCCAACTCTGAACACTTTGATATTCCAGGGACATGCTAATTCTGCAGCTGCCAATATACTAATCTCGTGCCTGTGGGTCGACAACTTCAGTCTCATGCCTGCTCACCTACAGGCCAATTGCTTATGCCTTGCTGACAATTGTGAAATTTTACAGCCTCAGCTGACAAAGTTTCTAACAATATGTAAGCTGGAAACAATGCAAGAAAATAAAACTCCACGTAATTGTTGGTACTTCACCTGAATTCTAAGATTTCAGAAGGAAAAGTACTTGGCAAAACACATCCTGGTACTGGTTTTTCCCAATCAAGTTACTCCAGAAAATATCTCCATACTCCAACCCCACAGGGAATCCCCCGATCCCCAACCTTCATGAAGTCCCAGTTGAGTTTGATACGTATTTTAACATTTTGGCCTTTAAGGGCATATATTTTTGTGGAATCCCATATTGGAATTTGCACTTTGTTCATCTCAGATCTTGTTTCCCTTCCTGTTGAAAGTAGCCACCACTAAGTTGCTCCTTAAAATTTTTAACGTCACTACTTTGACTTCCAAGAATGAAATGTTTTGTTATCATGAAAAGGTTAAAAATTGAACTATGCACACAAATACATTTATGTATCACCAAAGAGTCCATTTGCAATGGTTTTGATCAGTCTCCATAACAAAGATTAACAGTAGTGTTAGTACCAATGCACCTTCTGTATCACCAAAGAGTCCATTTGCAATGGTTTTCATCAGTCTTCATAACAAAGTTTAACAGTACTGTTAGTACCAATGCACCTTCTGAAGCTGTCCAGTCGATATGTTAAGTGTTAGATTTGGCATGCAGCATAACATCAAATAAAGCGTTTACGGGCTGCTAATTGGCACTAACACTTGTAATACTTATTCATTACCTCACAGTACTTTGTTGTTTTTGCTTTTCAGGTTAAAGAATATGACAGCATTTCTAGATTAGATCAATGGCTAACTACCATTCTTTTACGGATCAAAAAAGGAATGAATGAGGAGCCAGACTTAACCTAGACTGATTGCACAGTCGGAATAATATTTACTGTGGACAGAGTTTGAAGCAATTAAGGACAACTGCGATTAACAGGATTCACTGTATTTGAAAGCTAGAACGCTTGCAACTTTCCAAGACGACAGCCGAAATATTATTTTCCTTATTCAAACTCCAATGACATGTATACTTAGTAAATTGTAGCCTGCGTAGCCGGCGGGATTTGAGGGTTCGAGCTACCCGCATTCGTGGGTCAAGTGACGAAGCCGCGCGAGCCCCCCATCCCCAAAAACAAAAGCACTTCGCCGCGAATCCCTCCAGCTGCGCAGGCTAAGTAAATTGTTGGTAAAACACGTATTTTAGTTGTAGAGAATTTTAGGAATCCTTGATAGAGAGAAAGAAGCTGATTTTGTTTTCAGATTAGGCTTTGTTTTAGTGTTGTGTTCTTTATTGTCAGTGATACAACAGATTATGACCGAAACGTAATTTTAAAATTTGTCACTGTAAAGTGGTTTCAGGAC
>OX393565.1:27773730-27811523 GCA_947652115.1 Blastomussa wellsi | reverse complement strand
TGACTTTCCATGACCCACACTTAAATTCCATGACTTTCCAGGCCTGGAACATGACATTCTAAAATTCCATGACTTTTCAGGTTTTCCATGACCTGTACGAACCCTGCAGGGATACCGGTAATTGCAATCTATACTCTGCTGGAAAACAAATCTAAATTTACAAGGTTTCATTCATAATTTCCATATTATTAAAGATTATTAGGAACACAATCTCCCTCTACCACAGAACTTTGCACTGATGGTTGGAATTCAAAATTTAGGGGAAAAAGGAAGCAACATTTTGAAATATAGTTTTTAATGTTATTTTACAAAGTGCTGGTGGGATTCAAGAAATTTCCCTCAAAAGAATAAAGATCTGGGAAACTTTGAAAACTTCTAATATGTCATTATTTTGTTGGAAAGAAGCACCCACTCAAAAGGCCTATCTTCCTTAAGGAAATGGACCTAAGGCCTCCATTAAATCTCAATTTTGACCATAATTTCTAAATGGTTGTTCACAAAACAGAAAAAATTGGCCCAGACATGTCAAAACACTTGTCTGCACCTGATAAAATTTGTAAAGGAACAGTCACGTTTTGCTATAGGTGCCTTTGGCCCTCGACTGCTTCTTTATAAAACTCATTGGGTACAGACCATTTTTTTTTTCAAGTGTGTGGGTAAAATGTTCCTGGGCTGTACTCAGCCTTTAAGAAATTATCATTATGGCCAAAATCATAATTTGCCAAGAAAACTGGTGGGATTATGAAATAGAGGGAAAATTGTATTTGGGGGGGTGGGGGTGGAGGGAGTGGGGATTAAAGAATGGAGACCCAGATCATTTTCGGGGAATTTGATTGGGAGCTTGAAAGGATTGGAAGCAATAAAAAAAATGGACAAGAGCAGAACTTTCATCATATATATTTATTTCCAGCTCTTATATAAGATGCATTTTCAAAATTCATTTTTCCTAAAACTACTCCCTAAAAAGTAAAACTAAAATTGTTGCCCTTTTAAAAAGGCACCTACAGTCACCAGATGCCACCCTTGAGGCTAGTGTATCTGCATATATATTTAACTTAACTAAGAAATAGCATTTAATTTGTGAAAGCAGAAAGCAATTGAAATATGGCTGTGAAATGATGAGGGGTTGGGTTTCTGTTGAAAGTGGTGTTCGTTGCCTAACTTAACTTAAAATAAATGAATAAATTATATTTTAAAATCCCTAAAATCAGAGAAATGCTTGAAAGTGACCACACTCTCTGTACACAACACAGGCCTGATATTCATACAACCAAACGGCAGGATAATAGTTATATACACTTAGTATGGGGTTTTTAATTTTTTCTTCCCCTGAGATTTTCCTTCCCACATGCACTAAAACATGCATCACACACTGTACAAGAGTTTGATCATTGGATATATCCTTAAACATCACACATGTTCTCTTAAATAAATTTTCCTTATTAACAAATTGTTTGCAGAGCATTTTGTTGACCAATACTTTCTCCAATTTAAAGCCAGTTATTAGAGATATTCACCAACAGTTGTAATGTTTAAATGTAAAGTGGCATTGTATTCTGCATGTAGCATCTGAAGCTTGGTCACTATCAAAACTATTCCTGTATGTGAATACAAATGTACCAAAGCCGAAAAAAGAAACAGTATATTAATACAGTACATTACAATTAAGTACCGATCTGTTTAAACAGTGTGCTTTATCAGAGTACACTTCCTCACATGTCGCTTCCTTGCAGTGCTTTATACATGCTCAAGGCTTTTTTATTTGCTAAATACATTTCAAACGGTATCCAATGCCCAAAAAAAGAACATGCACAGTGATGACTTGAAAGAACCTTTTCCAGTATACAAAATGTACCACAACTAGCTGACATAAATATATAATTTAACATTTCTTCTGAATAAAGCTTTCTTCCAACATTGTGGCATAAATGTTTCTCCATATGAAGAGTGTCAAAACTCGCTTTATGCAATTTCCATTGCCTCCAGTTTGGCACATAATGCTGAAAGCTACTTCCTACAACTTATTCAATTGAGATCAAAAGTCCAATTCACATACAATATTACTTAGACTTGATTTGGGCCAAATGGTTTTGTAGTCAATACAGCACATTCAAGGTTTGCATTTTAATGTTTATAGCCAAGCAAAGAAAACCGTGAACACCAGAAATGTTTCTGGAATGTTACTGTGTTGCAAAGGAAAAGCCAATCAGGTGTGAGAAAATTAAACCGCAAACAGCAATGGTCATTAGTTTGTGGTTTTGAGGTTTGTTCATGTGTCCTGAACTTTGCTGTGATTGGTCACTACACAATCAACATTCCTAAAATATTTCAGGTGTTTACGGTTTTCTTAGCAAGGCTGTAACTGATACATTCTAAAGCTGAATGTTAAAGTGGAAACATTCTGCACCACTTGTCTTGCCACTATTAATTATTGCCCAGATATAAAATTGGGGTTTCAAGTAATAGATCAAACACGTGCGACAGTGTTTCATCGGGATATCCAAACACCGAGAAGAGAGTTGAAAATACGACGCGCAGCGGAGTATTTTTAATGAACTTCGAGGTGTTTGGATAGCCGATGAAACACTGTCTCGAGTGTTTGATCTATCTTCTCAATCGAAACTAAAACTACGGTGAAAACGAAGAAATAAAATCGTAAAAATCTATGCTAATTAAGATCACATTTCCAAACCACGGTTACGGTTCTGATTTCCTTTGTTTTAACGTGATGAATTATTAATGAGTTTGAGAAGTTAACTTACTGGCACACTGATTGCAGAAAAATGAAGAAGCAAGACAACACTTATCAGTTCTTTTTGTTGATCTTAAGCACAGGTAATCACACCATACAATACAAGTTTCACTTTGTATGAATTTGAAATTGATGCTTATCCTTCAGAACAATACATATAAATTTGAAAACACACCTGGTGCCCTTTTCCTGTCTTTCAAGCCTTTCTGCAAGTACTTGAACAGTTGAAACAGTTTCAGGTTATTGTAGCTGGGCAATATTTTTTTATCATATTACATTTTTTGATCAAATTTCCAAAAACTAACAAATTATAAAGAGAATCAATTCAAGGTCAAGAGTTTCTTGTACTTCAAAATCACATAAAAATTTACTTTCAAACTACAGGAATCCGAATGGTTCCTGGCTAAATATATAAGGGCCTGCCCTATGTTCTATTGTGAACAAATTCCATAATGTAAAATTTAAACATTTTTCTTTACTATTTAGTATAGCAGGCAACAATGTCTGCGCAAATACCTTAAATATCAGTAATGAGCGAGTCATGATGCTTGCTTTTTGTTCCAGATTCTGAACAAGCTTGTATAATACAAATACCTTCTGAATTTTTTATCGGTGTCACAGAATCCTAATGGTGTAACTATGTTAAAAAATTCAGTTATGATTATCTGACTTCACTCTTTCTTTCGACTTGCACTCTAAGTCTTCAAGAAAATATTGCGAGTGATATGTCAGATGCTAGTCCTTACGTCATGAGTCCCATTTTGAATATTGGGTGACAGTAGCTCCGACATTAGACTACTGACTGACTGCTACTTTTGGGCCAGCAGTTGGTCGGCAATTGACCAACAGTTTTTTAGGGACGGGAGAGGGAAGGTGTTCTTCACTTTCACTGATTATTGCATTCTCCATTTGAAAAGTGGAATTGAAAACAGAAAGAAAGAACTTATATATCTGAAAATACTGTTGCCAGTATTGCAATCAGTAGTAGACATATTTTGCATTTTTTCTAAAGCTGATTTTTTGGTGTCCTCTGTCCACCTTCATCAGAGTAAACAAAACGAAAGTTTTTTGCTGCTCACACTAAATATCCATTTCTGAATTCATAACTCAATTATTGGGAGGAAAGGTTGACTTGATTCAATCCTCCTACCCTTGAACCATCACTTGGACCAGTTGCCGAGTGTTAAATTGTTGAAATGCAATTCCAATTCACCTTAGAGAACTGTCAAAGTGTACACCGGTAACTACCATAAAAAATTGGAAAATAAGCACTGGGCTTATGCTTACTCAACATATCCTTCAGGTCGGCACATACTAAATCCTAAACAATGGTATGAAACTGGAAACAAGTCCTACCTTTAATTGCTCTGAACATGCTCAAATAAAACTTAATACAAAACAAGCCCTATAGTAGGAAAGTTGTATCTAATGTTTAAGACTGATAACATTTTATTTGCATTTGAGTTGTGTGTGTGTGTGTGTGTGGGGGGGGGGGGGGGAAGCTTATTGTTGAGGTTGGGGATTACTTTTGGACTTTTGTGGTAGTTACATCATCTAAGCATTATATGCAAAATATGGATAAAACACTTTGTCAGTATATTGAAAATTCAATTTTTTAAAATACAAATTAAGGCATTTGTATCAAAGGTAGGGCTAGTTACCCATTCAAACAACTATGGCTATTAATCTTTTCATTTACAGAGAAAAAACCTAAAAAGAGACATTGATATGGCAATATGTTTGTAAAGATGATAAAATAATATATAAAACCCACAGGAGACAGAAAAAAAGAGATGTTGGAAGTTTGTAGGCCTTTGCACCCCCAAGCTCTCCTCCAACCATTTTATTTCTACGTAACATCATGACTGCAATAGCAACTACTGCTGCACAACAGAAAACTACAACAGAGAAGCCAAGATTGCCAGCTGGAACTTCAAATGGTCTACCATCTATGGCCTTGGCTATGGCTGCTATAGACCATGCAACACCAAGCCCAAGGAAAACATTCACAGAATTGCTGCCTGTCACATTACCAATGGATGAATCTGCATACTCATCACCAACTGCTGCAACTTTACTGGCAAATGTATCTGTGGATATCAACAAAAGGTAATGAGATGTGTAATTTTACAAGTACAGTGCAACCCCGTTAACTGGGTCACCAAAACTCTGACCATATTAAAGGGTTGGCCATTAAAAATAGTTTCTTTAAATAAGAAAATGACTGGGTTAGAATTTGCTTGAGGCAAAATATGAGATTACTGCATTAAAGGGTTGGCCATAAGGTGGGTTCCTTGAAAGTCAAAACATCAACTTGAACTATGAAGCAACTCTTTACAAATACAGTGCAACCCACCTTACAGTCACCTCGTTATTACAGTCATTTTTTTGGTCCCGGCAAGTTGTCCATGTATTTTCTCAATGTGGCCACCCCATTAATAATGCCAATGGCCACTTTCTGAAATCCTGCCCTGTATAGTTCTTTTAGCTTTATGCTACTCCATTATACCGCCACTCAAGCCAAATACACATTCATCATGGTACACTCACAAACACGTTAAACAAACAAATATTAATAGTACTTGAGAAACAATATTCAATGCAAGTAACATGATGTTAAGTCAGAGAGGTTGGGGCCTTTGTTTTTGAGAAGGATATGTATAGCCAAGTGTATGAAGTCGTCTTGCTGTAAAAGGAATGTGTAAGAATTAATTCTTTCTTGTTTACCTGGGAGACTTGTTCCAAGAGCTACAAATGTAATAGCAACTACACTGTCGGCCAAGCCAATAGTACAACCGAAGTGGGAAGCTACATCTCCTATGATCATTGTCAACAGGCCAATCATTACAATAGATGAAACAAAACATGCCCAGCCACCCCAGATATCAGTGGGAGGAACAATTGCAAACAAAAGCTTCCAAAACACTGTCAGGTAGTGCATCATGTAGTCACCAAAGGTTGGTGTTGTCGGTTCATCACTCTCCTCATCATCACCACTTCCACTAACTGTCAGGGCATCAACAAACTGCTCCTTCCAAGATGATGTACCAACTACCAGAGCTAAATTGGCTTTGACTAGCAGTTTGTCTACTGTGTTCTTGAATTCTTTGCTCTCAATTATGGTGACCTCTGCTTTTGTAGTATCACCTGATAAATGACAGTAAAATATTAATTCAGACTAAACATTTATAGAGAGACTGTGTACACAATTGTACGATGATAGAACAAAAGCATGACAGGAAAAAATTAAATTGCTGTTTCAGTACCCATTGTTTCAAAACACCACTTTATATTTTGTTGTTATTACGATTAAGGTGGATTTTATGTTAAAAAGCATTTGGTTGAGATGTATAACAGTACCAAGTCTAGGCTTCCCCAATTCTTCAAGACGTTCTTTTTCAGCATCATAACCAACATCAGTATCAGCTCCACTGTTATCATCTTCAGTCTTGACAACTTTTGGTTCCCCAAGAACAACATAAAACATCTCTTTCTTCTCATATTCTTCATCATCAACGACATTGATCTCAATGTTTTTCCTAAAATAAAATAAAGAACTAGGAGCTTACAAAACAAGATGTCCACATCAACATTCTGGGTAGCAACAAATAAGTACATTTTCATTGAGGTAATATGAAGCTGGAAAACAAATCATAAATTTGTCATGTGCTACTGCAACTCCAAGAAAATATAGAGTAACAACTAGGAGTTTCAACTGATGCAGGGGTTTCAAAACAAGGTGGCGACTGCGGAGTTCCACCGGCTACTTGACTATTATGCCACCGGCTACTCTGGTCATAGCTTGTGACCCAAAAGCTCACCTATAACAGCCGCCTACTCTTCCAGTCGACGACACCTACTTCAAAACATTTTGAAACTCCTGCCGATGTGAAAGTAAGTGCTGGCATTAGAGCTGGAAGAAAAAGGTTGAACAGCTGAATGGCGAAGGGCTGGCTGGGAATGGCTACAATAAAAACAAGTGCCTCACAATATGAAATGGCTACAAGGCCAAAGAAAACATTTTGACTAAAATATTGAATGGATGCACAGCTGTCAAAAACTGGCCATGCAATTATTTCAGCAGTGCGTACTGCAATGACTTTAGCATCTAGCTCATCACAACACTGCAGTTTAGAGTTGGTTCTGCTTTCTCTGCAACTTGTACCTTTGTAACTAAACATGACAATTTATACAAATGAAAATTTCCATGTGCCCAGTATTTCTCATTTGTTTTAGTGCGAGCAAAATCAGCCTTTGGGGCTGTCTCACATGCAAACGATATAGCACTTTCGGAATAAATTGTAGATAGCTAAAACTCCATATCAAATTAAAGCTTATTGAGCTGGCTTTCAATCTATAAAAACCACGTTGTAGCAGGGCTCGACTTTAGAAAAAACCTTGGGGTCAGCTGGCTCCTAAGTTTTAAGATTTGGTCGCTAGCACCCAAGACTCTTTTCTTGAAGGTTTCCGCAGGTTTCTGTGTTCATTAATGTGTAGCGACTGCACGCGGCTATTCCATGTGCATGTGTGTGAAACTATAATTTCAAATTGCAACCAGTGGGAATTGGAAGAGTTTGGAACCCATTCGTCTCTTCCTTGTATTTTCTGTACAAACCAAACAAAATGTTACATTTGAAAGTAGGTCATAGCGAACATAAAAATCATTTCAACGCTGAAATACGCCTTCCTTATTCAAATTGGTTTGATCATCTTTCTTTTTTTGGCCGTTTAAGCAGTTTATTCCAAGTCAACCTTTTTTCAAGTCGAAGTCTTTGAAGCATCCATCTTGACGAGTCGCGCCGGGTGGAAAATTCGATCGTTTGCCGACGTGCTAAATACGGTAATTGAATTCAATCACAAGCGGGAATAAATACAAATGTCAAAAGTCAAAAGCGGGCTATTTTTGTTAAAACTTGAGATATATTGCATGATTGGAAGAAAAGTTAAATTGACATAAAATACTAACCGCTTTTTGGAAAACCTAAAAATAGTTTAACTGGAGAGAATGCGAAAGTTTTTGTGTTACAGCAAGACAAGAATATCCGGTATCTCCAACAAAACAAAACACAAAATGCCAATGCGCGTGTCTGAGGTTTCGTTTTGGCCGTTTGCGATCTACTATCAATGTATTTTATTTCTTTCACATGCTCTTTAGGAACTACAAAATATTGGCAATGAAAAAGAAAACTATAATTTTATTCATGAGGCAGCTACGACAAATATACAGTTGCTATATGCATTCAGTTTCTGGTCAATAATAATGCAAGCTTTCGTAATTAAATTAACTCCCTATTCTTTTCCTACAACATACCGCTAATTGTATTGTGAAAACGAATGTTATTTCTTCTGAAATGGATAGACCATAGTTTACGATCAAATGGTAACGAATTTTTCTTGTTGCAAAAGTCTCATTTTAGGAACAAATGTCACTTCCGGAATGCTTTCAACCAAACATTTAGATAACTGATTTCACAATAGTAATTATAGTTAAGGCGGTTTAAACAACTTTTTTGCATGAAAGTGATAGGAAATTACATTGTCTGTGCATTCCTCGTGGTCAACAATTAACATTCATTCATTTCGTCATGGATCTTAGGAATGAAAAAATAAATAAATAAAATAATAACTTGAGATCGCGGTGGCCACACTGGCGACCACACGTGAAAAGTTAGTCACCAGCGGACCAAATCCAGTCGCATTGGTGACCCCACAGGTCGCAACGTCGAGCCCTGTGTAGTAGAATGAATTGTTGAATTTTTAGGAACCTCAAAATACGAGCATCTGTATCACCTTTTGAAGGCTACAAGTCAACGTGATTTTAGCATTTCGCTAATTTGATTTATTCTTTGGTTTCCAGACCCCAAGCGCTTAAAAAACGTGTCGCGATTTGTTGTATCCAATTGCAATGACATGTTACAACACATTTTACAAATAGGCTAAAAAACACATGGGAGTGATCATACAAAAATCATTCCAGTAGAAAAAATATACAAAAATAAAAAAGTTGCCGACATGTTTTTGTTATTAACATGTTTAACTAGCTGCATGACAAATTTGACATAAAAGGAGCAAATACCTTTTGAGTTGAAGCTATTTAAAGTGTCGCATTCAAAGCGAAAAATCAATTTCAGAAAACAGCGCTTAAAAAAATGCCGCCTGCACAAAGCTTGCAACACCCATCACCCGCACAAAGCTTGCAACACCGCTAATAACAAGGCCAATTAGTGAGTGAGAAGGGTTGCTCTCATGGTTATTCCCGGGAAAACCGTCTCGGTTGAGTGCATCTACATGTCATGTGGCTGTCAATCAAAACAAGAATTCTTACTTCCGGTCAAAAATAAGATAAGCCCATTTCCCTTCCATATTCAATCTTTTTCATATTTTTTTATTTTAAATGAAAGATCACACTTAGGCTATGACTTGGATCTAAAAATCCGATTTTGGGAAACATTGCCGATCTGAAGGTATACGGTAACCTTAAGGCTTTTTTTGCACCTTTCCAGTGGAAAGTGAAACAAAAAACCTTTTTTTTTCTCCAAACAATGAAACCGGTATAAACATTCATATTAGTTCCGAAACAGTGATTTATTAATAAGAATATTAATGGTCTTGCTGGTAAAAGGGCACTTCCAATGTTTAGCTTAAGCTGAGCGCTATATCTTGAAAATGAAGCAAAATCAGTGAAAATACACACAGAACAGTGTTTTACATGTATGAACAAACTTGCATGCGAAATTTGGAGCTGTTTTGACAATGTCAATTTAGCTAAAAATCTCTAAGGTCCTTTTCCACCGAGCCTTTCAAATGATATAAATAACAGTAATTACACCTATGACTTTCCAGCTTCAGTAAAACATCTTCTATCACATGCTGTTCTGTGCATTACAATATTGCATTAGTTGAGGGAAAAGAATAAAAAATACTTTCTTTTGTGTTCTATCACAAATTAGCCAACATTCGTGCAAATTTCGGTACTTAGTATTCATACAATTTGTGACAAAACAATGATGAAGTTGTGTGAACACTGGGCCAGAAATAAGAGACTATTAACAGTCCATCCAGTACTTTTACTTCCAAAGAAAAGAACTTTCATGTAGATATCATAAAGTTTTAATTGACGTATTAAAGGTACTTATGTAAAAAGAAAATTGACTGATTAACACCCTTTCTTGTTAAATATTCATGTAAACTGGCATCCACTAGGATTAATATATTCAAAACTATAGAAACTATTTCTGGTAGAGACAATCTGTAAAAAGGAAACTAGTCTGACAGGTCTCCTGCTGCAGCCTTGATATTCTAATTTTCGATATGAGAGCTGACTAATACTACATCCCAGGGTTCAAACTTAACCATGACAAACCAAGCAATCAACAGATTTGACAGGGTTTTCCCACTGATTACTATTTAAACAATAGGGTGTTTCTGTTCAGCAACTATCAGCTAATAGTTGTTGCAAAGCTTTGAGGGCTAATGTGCTTGTTTTAAGAAAATCAAAATTCCAAGAGGCAACTATCAGACCAATAATTCCTAGACAAAAAGTCTTAACTGTCTTTATTGTTCACCACTAAATTTTCTTCTGCATGCCTGTTGACTTTAAAGCTGAAATGAAACAAACGAAGCAAAACCAGACAAGAAACCCACTAAATGTATAATTTTTTCTTCTGTAGGCATGCTTGTTTATAAAACATTTCATGGACATGTACTATCCATCTGGGTATTTTCCTTGGATGGGCACTATGGGCTGAAGGTGTCTCTCTGCAGTTGAACACTATCATGTCACGTGATCAATTTAAACCAATCAGGATCTGAGAAAATTTACCGGCAGTGGTGAACTACAATTGCTGATAGAAAATGATTGCACATCTGTTACTCTTAAAAGGAAATTACTCTCAATTTACAGGGCGTTCGTTTGGATTACAAAAATAGTACCTTTTGAATTACAATTCTCAAGTGTCTAGAAAACAATTGTCTGTTCACCCTTATTTCAACTCAGGCTCATTGTCTAATTGCTGAATATATAATTATAATATATAGATTTAGGCAAGCCTAAAAGCGGAGCTCCAAATTTGTTACTAGTTTGATTTGTGAAAAAACTTTTGCCAAAAAAGCAAAATAAAAAAAGGAAAAATATAATAAAATGAAAAAGATGAAGAAATCGAAACTTAACATGTTCTTCACCTTAAAAGAAACATTTCCTACTCATCAGGCAAGGCAAGGTTTGTCGGATTAGCTCAATTGGGTAGGCATTAGCCTTGCAATCGGAAGTTCCCTTAGGAGGTTGCGAGTTCGAAACCCCGACTCTCCCGAGTGATTTTTTCTCTGAGAAAATGAAAACAGCATCTATTTTATTTTTTTTTTCAGCAAGATCATCAAGATAACTGCAAAACTGTGGTAGACTTGCATCTGGTAACATATTGATTTAAGGCTAATTATCTTTCTTACAAGAAAGGGCAAATGCAATGCACCAGTCATTTAAAACCCCTGCACCCCCAACTGGAGGTTTTCACTTCGTTTTCACTCGATGTAGATTCCCCGGTAGTAGGGGAATGCACCTTTTTACACGGATTTGCCCATACAATGTGGGGCCTGAGAGGGAGTGTGGCAGGGATTTCACTCCTGGTTCGCGACCTTTTTTAGAAGACTGGGTTCATAACCTGGAGGCTGAACTGCTGACAAAGAAGGCATGTTTTCCTGAACAGTGAAAATGAAGAGAAAGGGAAAAAAATAAGTAACCTTGGCTTCAGTGGTATGAAAAAAACATGAAAGCTCTAGTTGTTAACAAAGTTATAATCTATTAAATGAATTATGCTTGATGTTTAGAGCAGCAAGGCGGGGCTTTCACTGCATTTCGCTGACAATAAAAGTGAATGCCCTGGGTATCCCCCAATGGTGGGTGGTGGGGCGACTGGTGCAAAATTTGAGTTTATGGAAATTGTTTTCCTCAGTGGAGAAGTTGTTTTGACATCCAATTGAAGTTACAACAGAAATCGATACTGCCTAAACATTTCACTCTCAGTTTTCGAGACATTTTCTGACAACATTTGGAGTTGCTGAACTGATGCAGATGCAGTTTGATAACACAAAAAAGTTACCATCCATAAAGAGACTTTTAAAGTCAAATAAATTATCGCATCGTTTGAATAAATCAACACTGCAACATCTGGTAAGTAGCAGATAGTTGTAAACCAACGTGGACTCATAATCGGCACAAGTCAATTTTTTGGTGAATTTAAACGAAATAGCAAGAAGCTACATTGTATAACAGGCTGACGTTTTGATTATAACATAGGTCGAACGTTCTACCAAGCGAGCATATTGTAAACATTGACGCCCGTTTGATCTGCATCCCATTCATTAAATGGCTTTGACGAAACATATTTTTTTCAAAAACCCTGTATTGTCTCAATGGATTTGTATGTAAATATGTTTTTTGTCTCTTTCATGAAAACCAAGAAAAACCTCTCAGGTCCTTGCATGAAACCGGCTGTTTGTGAGTAATCCCCTCTCGCTCTCTTAAATACAAATACATTATTTCTTTTTTACTCAAAACATAAAGCGCACATACAAAAGGAAAAACAATTATCACTTTTTTGTGATACGCTGTATTTAGCGTTGCAACATAAACCAAGACAACAGCATGAAGGTAAATCTTACCAGGTTTCGTCATTCATGAACTCCAATTCGCCAACAGCATCCTCGTAGTCTTCGCCTCCTCCTTTAGCTGTTCCCTCCACTGTGTGGTAAGGAACACGAACAGTGCCGCGAGCCCCCGTGTGGCGAATTACTTTGAGTTTAATCGTTCCATCTGCCTCTGTTACAGAGTGCTTTTCTTCTTCAAATGTGAAGATACCAGGATAGTCATCATCCAGGATGGTAATAGTAGCTACACCATCCTTGCCGACCTTTCCAGCTGGACCTCGATATGTGTTGCGCACCAAATCTCCATCCGCTCCCGCCACTCGAACATTACCCAGGTGCACATAGAAGTGCTCGTCTTCTTCAAAAATATCGTCGTCGATGATCACGACAGAGAACGTTTTGGAAGATTCTCCTGGCCTGAAGCAGATTGTGCCTTCCGTCTTCTCGTAATCCTCTCCTGCTTTGGCTGTGCCGTCTTCCGTTCGGAAGTCCACAAAAACCGTGTTATTCGGATCACCGCCAGTGCGTGAAATGTTCATAAACACACTGCCACAGTTTTCTTTGACAATGTAGTGGACGGGGTCAAAATGAACCCTGACAACCTGCGGGTCCTCGTACTCGATATCCTGCATTTCCATTCTTGCATCTGCCAAGGAACTGCTGGCCTTCTCAAGCTTGTCGTGCTTCATCTTCAGAACATTCCCGCTGCCAACCATCTTGCGAGTAGCTTCTATTCGATAAAACGCCCGACTTTTGGGTTGAAGCTTCAGATTTTCTTGCTCCAGTAGACGTTCAATGGTTTCCCGGTCGGCATCGGGATGCTTCTGGCGTATGTCTTTCAGAGCTTGAATGGCCTTTTCGCGTCTGTCTTCCGTCAGATCATGGAGAAACTCGTCATCGTCAAATTGTCCACCAGCTTCTGCGGCATTCGGTTCGTAGCGTCCGTCAGCCATGTTCCCATCCACAAACCCGTCCTTCACTTGAACGCCAACAACATCGAAATCACCAGTTTGGATCACAGTCATACCCCCTCGTTTCTGCTTTCTTCGCCTCTTTCGCAGTGCCCTGTAGAACAGCAGCTTGCGGTCTGCAATGTAGGCAGCGACTACCATTATCGGAAAGAAGGCAAGCGTTAGAACTGCCTCCCAGATTTCCACCACATCTTTAGACGAAACTGCTAGTATAATGTACAGCCAGACATAGGCAAGGACGGACGTGGATGCTGTGATAGCAAATACTCGCAGATGTTTGATACGGCGGGTCTCTCCATCAGGAATAACATAAACACAAACTGCAATAATAATCAATAGGTTGAAAGCTGCAGAACCAACAATTGTCGAGGGGCCGAGTTCGCCAGCGTCGAACTTATTACCACAAATTTCAATGGCTGATAGCAGGATTTCAGGCGCAGACGAACCTAGTGCCATAAGAGTTAAATTGGACACAGTTTCGTTCCATATTTTCACCGTTAAAACACGTTCCTTTCCAGTTTGCTTATCTGTTATCCTTATTTCTTTCTCTTTCGACGTAATAATTTCTATCGCTGACATGAACCGATCGGAGATTATCGAAACGCCCAAAAAGAAAAACAGTAAGGCGAGAAGGTATACAAATGCTCTCCCAACAATTTCGCCAGTAGAAGGATCGCCTCCCCAAACTGGCAAAACAATCCCCGGTTTACAATCTTTCCTCAATTCGCATGTTCCGTCGGCTCCATACACGGTCTGTTGTAGAAAAGCGCACCATACTGCACAAATTATGCCCGTATGAAGCGCAAGCCTTTTAACGTAGGGCATCTTCAGTGGCTCTCCACATCTATGAACGATTGAAATGTGAATTTAAAGAAAATTGTTAACTTTGAAATCCTTCCGACCGTGGGATGTTGACCGGACACCTCGAAATCGACAGAGCCCAATGATTCGTGAGTAGAGTTGTGTTCAAACAGCGATCTCTGGTGCGTAAAAAGCATAGAGATGTCTTTTCACATTCAAATTATCGTCAGCAACATGCCAGCTGCTTCCATTCTTACTGGTTGGTAGAAGAAAAGACAACCTACCAAGCAACTCGCAGCGCTCACCAATTGAAAAGAAGTTGAATTTGGTATGTATATATTATAGCGGGTTGCGCATGCGCTCAACAGCACATATGTGTGTTTTGGTAATATTATTGAACGCCGATAAATGAAAATATTCCGTTGAGTTACGATTTGTTTTGATTTAAAATTACGAATAAATAACCACAGCAGTTTTGTTTCAACCGGCACAAGCAAAGCACGCGAGATTAGAAAATGCAATAAATATTCTGTCACAAGTATTTTAATACATAATGCGAGTACCCATGCTTTTGAGAACTTCAATACCGAATACAATGGTTTTACAAATTAAACCGTCTTTGTATTTCAAAAATGAATTGAAAGAGCGAACTTTAATTTCGGAACGACAAAGTAGCATGGTTTGTTTTATTAGTGAAACAGATTCACAAAGTTGGGTGGGAGAACATTCTAGAACTTCAAAAAGCAATTCCAATAGTGACTGATAACCTGATGAAAGCAGTATAAACTGACTTTTTTCTGACGCACTTATCTACTAAGTGCAGACAACTACTGACCAAACACAGAACAAATTGTTTTGTGATTAGAGCCATTTACACTCTGTTATCTGTCACTTCTCTCAGAATCTCATCTTTGGGGGTCGATGTGTAGTGTCAAGATAGTAAGCTCAGTGCTTAGCTACCTGGTGATTAAAATAAAGCGCTCTTTTTCATGCTTTATACAGCAGACATTTACGTGTGCCGTGGAGTTTTACCCTGGGAATTATTCTTTGAGAACCTTGAATAGCAAAACTAGCACTAATAGATTAACGTTCGAGAGTAAAATTATTCCCTTAAGAATTGAACTTAATTGATACTTGAATTAGCCGCCGAACAATTAGCATTATTCCGTTCACTGGCTTCATTCGTTTTTCGCCAGCAGGTATATAGTAGTCAACGTTTGAATGCTCAGACAGACAGATTAGTAACATGATCGGATTGTAAACATAAAGGTCACATTAGAAATCATTAACCTCGTACTTGTCCGCGTCCCGGCTAGGTATAAAATAGTTTCTATACGTTACACAGGATCACAAAAGCGAAAAAGCCAGACGTAAACCTAACGAAGTGTTCCAACACCACTCAATCACACTATACTAAACACCTCTTCAGTAGCCGTCAAGACCTTTATATCGTGACACTGTTTTAACAGCTTTGGTATTTGAGAACAAATACAAAATTCCAATATTGCAAAACGGTTTACTTTTTCTCTTTCCTTGTTACGAAAAGCACGCCCTTAAACAGCATGTCCCGGGAACTAAGACTTTCATATTTTTCATTCCGAAGTTGTCTTTAATATTCTACAATGGAACCAAATATCCGAGCTATCTGAAAGTTCGAAAAGCGCTTTCACTTATTTATCAAAGATTCTGCCGGCCGCAAACACAACGAAGGTTTTATTGTAATCACTTTAATAAGTGCTTATCGGAACGACATGGTGCCTACTCCTGCTGCTTCTCGACGATGCGGTCGATCAATTAAGCTGTCGTTGTGTTGCCATGTTGATGTTGCAAATCAAGCGTGATCACCGTTCCTTACCATTACATACGATTACAGTACAAGAACAGTTTGGGATGTAATAGTACTGAACGCGATCAAGGTTACGCGAGAGAAAACACAATCTCGCATGCTTCCTAGGTCAGTAGAGCATTCAACTGTGACTGCTAGCTGCATTGAAATAGATAAGTGGTGACGCAACTCTCAATGCCAAGCTCTGTCCTTCATTCCAACGCAACCGGGACACAGAACGCAGTGGTGGGGAGCTAAAACATCCAACAAGCGACAGTGCAAATCTACCATGTATTCTTAAACTTGCAGTGCTCTTTAATAATACCAAACTTGTAAACAGCGTTCTTGTTTGTTCACAACACACTGCTGGGTCAATGGGGGTACAAAAACTAACATCAAGGGCTGTACTCGAGCTAATCACAACATGAACCTCACGCAATCTATGTTCCTTCACTAAGGGGTGTTCCTTGTCATAATTTGTCTCCTGTCAATCTCCCTATTTGAGGTTGAAGAAATGAACAAAATTCAAATTAAAAAAGCAGGGTTCCTGCAGCGAAAGCACAGTTCTCAGCATCGAACAGTTGGGTGTAAAAACGCATTCATAGATTAGCAGTGTTAATAGATTAAGCTCGAGCCGACCTCTCCTAAAAACTGTTTAGTGACATGACGCTTAGTTATCTGATCAGCAGTGCGTTACGTTCTTCATGCAGAGCGTTCTTCATACTTTATACACTCGTGCGATCAGAAACAAAATTTTGAAAGGACGTGATATAATAACCTTGCTGTAGAACTGAGGGAGAATTGATTTTTTGAGCCCAGGATTTAGTTTAGATGTAGTCAATAAAACACGCGAATGATTTTGATGGCAAAGAATCAGAGGTAATCAGCTGTTTTTATTTCAATTTACTATTTCTATTGCGTACTGACTAAAATATGAAGAAATTAGAAATTAATTTCGTGAATATTGTGCTTCATTTTAAATGTCCATTCCAAAAGCCCTTTATTTGCAGAATACAAATATATCCGATATTTTTATTTACAATGTTTCAATGATATTCTAACACGGTGTACGCCTATTAGCTTCGTTGAATTCAACGTTTTTCGTTGGAAGAGATAGCCACCCAGAACTCTCGTCCCACTTTTGTCCATGACTCTTGAAATTCGACAAGCAAACTATTGACTTCACTGCGTGCGGGGGCCTCCGGATTGTTCGTCGCTCACATTTGATGTTTGTTCGATTAGTTTGTACGCAAGTTTTGTCGGGATACGAGCCGGGCTAATTAGGAGGCTGTGGCAGACGAGTTGAACCGGTTGTATGAACCTCGGGTTGGTAAGTCAGGAGAACAATCAAGACCCATAAGTGAAGTAATACCTAGACAGCAACAATAAATAATCAAAGAAACCTTATCAGTTATTTTATCCTCAGGATTTCATTATGAATACACAGAGAAATAACCATAAAAACATCAACACCATATATTGACAAAGACTGTTAGTCTTATCTACATTGTGTGAGAGTCGATGATATTTAATCCATGTGTAATGTAGTAATAGAAATAACCATGCTTCAAGAGTTAGCCCGAGATGGAAAAATTGCTTTTTCAACAGTACAGACATCAGATTTCTAATCAATTTGTACACGTTGTGGAGTCTACTCGTGAAATCATGTTCAGTAAACTTTCAAGTCCATTCCATTAAAAAACTCAGAAGCCTATCCTTTTAACAGAGCACAATGAACTTCGTGGAAAACGTTTCTTTCTACCTCAAACCAACTACTTCTGTAAATTCAACCCAAGAAAAATTCTTAGTGTCGCTTGACAAGTTGAGATGTCATATGAACCCATACTGTTCCATGTTGTACATTAGAACGGAGGTAAAATGAGTCTGAGTTTTGCCGGAAATTGTCGCAGGTTTTTGAAGGGTAAAAAGTCCATTTTCACCGTTTTGAAATAGCAAAATGAATTGTAACAGCATTACGTTTTCATGAAAAAAATAACTTAAACTTCCGATAAATATTACATGCAAGACCTTTTAAATTAAACAGAAAAATGGACGCTCCGTGTATTGAGTGTTTTCACATGACGTCACGGCGGCCATATTGGTGTCCTATAACAAAGACACTGCGGCCATGTTGGTGTCCCGAAACAATCCTCCGGGAATTGAATTCTATTGTTATGAAAATATCATCTTTTGTTTCAGCAATCCAATATGGCCGCTCGTCACGTGTGTGAAAACACTCAATTGCACGCTTTTGCCAAACATAGCATAAAAGAAAGAACGCTGTAAATCACTCTTAGAAATATAGGCGATCGCAAGTGCAAACAAAAAGATCTTTTACTACTTTTTGACTTAAGTGAATAATTTAAAACAGATAAACAAGAGAACATGTGGGACTTTATATGGCGTTTGTCAGTTTGTTTTCCTATTTCAGAGTTGTAATTATTATTTACAGGCCAACAGACATGATCTACATAAACAGGATGGCGAGGAGACAAGAACACACATTAGCTACAACGGAAGAGCTTAGTGCACTGAACGAGAGTATTTCTACCCCTACTGGATGGGACGCTAGTCCATCGCAGTGTAACCTATCCCCCCCCCCCCCCCACCGCGGGAAATTTACCGGTACCCATTTATTCACTTGGGTAAAGAAAGGCAAAATGAGAGTAAAGTGTCTTGCCCAAGAAAGCAGTGTCGCGGCCTAACCCACCGAACAAATAAATAATCCAGTACTATTTACCATGTAAATTATGACAAACAGCCGCGCAACTGGATACCTTCTTAGGAAGAGACCAAGCCTTATACTGAAATAAAAAGAAAACACCTAAGGCATTAACCAATAAGTAGTTTGTGAGCAAAGCGGCACAATGAAACTTAAAAGAAAAGGTAATGACAATATCGAAACTATAAATGCGTTAGTCGAATAACGGGTTTATAGCGTGAAACAACAAAAAAGAAATTGCTTTACAGCTGGAAATGCGATCCATTATCGTGTACTGGCTAAAATCTGGCATTGTTATACCGTATTCAACCTATTTTTCTAGAGAGGAAATTAACAATGAAAGAAAACGGACTCGCATTAGCAACCACTTTCCTAATGAAACAATCATGATCAAAACATCTGCGGCTTATCCTACTAAAAGGTTTAAAGACGTACGCACGTCTGCACCCCAACCTTCACAACTAATCCAGGAGTAAGGTGGCAGCAAGCAATTCACGCTTTGGCAAAAATGATGTCTGTTATTTAGATAGTTATTTTTCTGTCCTAGATTACTTTACTTTGATTAATCGCATACTAAATACGGCTCTAACATTTAAATAAAAATATCGGATTCGCAAGTGTGCATTGGGGATATTAAGTTAGAGATTATCCAGTGCGGGCGACCAGAGGAGCCCGCAATCCTAATCTCAACGTTGCAATTACAAAGGCATGCGTGACAGTTATGAAGTTTATTCTTACTGATTCTGCAAACGGAACAAAGAGACGGTGAAAACACTCAGGATTTCCTAACTAACTACTGCTTTTTTTTCAAGGACGAAATGATCTCCTGTCGTAACAGTGAAGCCTTTCACCACAGCCATCAATGAATAACTAATGTATCCATTGCGAACTAGCCAGCTTACTGCCTCGCTCAACCTCGCGCTAAAACACCTTGGAAAGTACTGTTTATTAGCTGCCCTGGGCGGCAGAGGCTTTTCAGCTTTTTTCAGTCAATTCTTTGTTGTAGCGCGGTGGAAAAAGTCTTTTTGGCAAAGACTCTGAGCGATGTTGAAGCTCACAACTACATCGAATTTTACATTTAATCCCGGGATTTAACATGAAATAATAAAAACATGAATGCATAAGATACTTGTGAAAATCGTTAAGGAGTAAAGAACACTTGAAGGAAGGTTTGATTGAATTGATACTGTTCAGTGTTGGAATAAACGGTTTTGTATCCGCTACACGTATCACCCCCATTCTAAGACATAATCGACCTAACTCAATGGGTTTCTGTCGTTATGTTCGATTTCCGGACAAAATCGAAAAAACTCGAACAGTTCAATCCGATTATGTTCGATTAGTTCGATAATCGAACTCACAAAAAAGTTCCGTGTTCGATTGCCGAACACAATCGACCTTAATTCGATTATGTTCGATTGAAATTTTGTGCGACAAGTTACGCCGGGACTCTTATTAACCCAAAAGCACAATACATCGTCCTCGCCCGCACTTCCTAACCTTTGGTTATTATTAGTTATTACAAGGTTTATATTGGCTCAAAAGCTACTTGACAACATATGAAACTTACCTAAATTTGTCAATTTCATTGACAGCTCTTTTGACTTTTCTGGCGTCGTTTAGTTGTGAGGGCATTATTGATGATATTGACCTCACACGAGACACTAAAACAGACAAGAACAGCTCAAAGTAAATAATTGACGCCAGGGAAGAAAAATTCTTATAAGACTAAAACATTGCTAAGCAACTTGCTAGAAAGAAAACACCGCGTGTGCTAGCTCTCAGGCTGCAGCAATCGAATGACTCGCCGAAACCCCTGTCTTGCTTTCTCGAGCACAGGATTGGCTATTATTGAACAGTTACACCTAGCAAATTTAACTTGATAGCGAAATCTTGGCAAGAATCTCGGATAACCGTTGGTTGAATACAATACATCTCTTGAATTTGCTATTGGGCGATCTTTGGTTACACTAAAGCGTTCTTCGGTTTTCCTTTTTTCGAAAATTTATAGAAAATAAAATTTAGTTACGCAAACATATGCATGGGTTAAACTAGTAGCGAAACTGTAGCAAATATGGGGAAACAATATATATACAATATAACACAACAATATATTCTTTATTTGTACTATCTTGCCAATGACAAATTAAAAAACAATATTGAAATAGAAATAGAGTACTGGCTGCCATTGGAAACTGTGAAATGTACAGACGCGTGAATGGCTGGGTGGCAACAGTCTAAGAACCTATTAAAATTTCTGCGGGTACAATTCCTCTTATTAAAATATTATTTTAATTTCAATTTTAGTGTGATCGATTATGGTGAAATTTCGCTTTCTTGTTCTTTCATCTATTACTTCTCAAACTCATTAATAATTCATCACGTTAAAACAAAGGAAATCAGAACCGTAACCGTGGTTTGGAAATGTGATCTTAATTAGCATAGATTTTTACGATTTCATTTCTTCGTTTTCACCGTAGTTTTAGTTTCGATTGAGAAGATATATCAAACACTCGAGACAGTGTTTCATCGGCTATCCAAACACCTCGAAGTTCATTAAAAATACTCCGCTGCGCGTCGTATTTTCAACTCTCTTCTCGGTGTTTGGATATCCCGATGAAACACTGTCGCTCGTGTTTGATCTATTACATCAAACACGAGAGACTGTTTCATCTGGGTATCCAAACACCGAGAAGAGAGTTGAAAATACAACGCGCAGCGGAGTATTTTTAACGAAATTTGAGGTGTTTGGATATCCGTTAAAACACTGTCTTGAGTGTTTGATATATCTTCTCAATCGAAACAAAAACTAAGGAGTAAACGGAGAAATAAATCGTCAAAATCTATGCTAATTAAGATCGCGTATTCAAACCACGGTCACGCGCGGTTATGATTTCCTTTGTTTTAACTTGATGAATTATTAATGAGTTCCACTTCCAGCATATTTTTGAAATCACTGCTCCAATTACCAAACTGTTTGCTTATTGGACTCGAATTTACCACGCCGTCGGTCGTCACCGATGCTAACCTTACATTTAAGCCATGTTAATATGAAAAAAATTTCGAGGGTCTCATTATAAAATTGACAAATCATAAATCACAGAAAATAAAATGCAAGAATTAAGGAAGCATGCGTGCAATGTACTTCGATTATAAAACCGGCTACTTGACGTACTTACATGTGTTTTCATCAGTGTCATCAAACACATCATAAGACGATGAAGGTCCTGCCATCATTTTGGAGGTAGAAGCCTGTACATCTCCGTATTGTTTCTAAAAGAAGAAATATCACAGAAATTAAAACACTGGCTCCGTAAAGCTGCCTACGCAGGGGTTTGTGTTTTCTGTACTCATGTTTCATTCACTCCATCTCCGGAGGAAGAGACAGCGACTCCAACCATGTTCAGTTCTTGACCAATCAAGGCGTGCATGCATGTGTTTTCTCCACTGCCTTTGAAAATCACCAGAGTTCCCACTAGTTGTGATAGTTGAGGGTCCTTGGGAGCCACAGTTCCAAATAGTTGTGGGTCCTTTTCGCTTTTCTGGGGTCCTTTGCCAATTGCTAAAATTCAATTTTATTGTTTTCAACAGAGATGCAAAAACCAAGACAGGCCAGTAGCCCAATCAAAAGCTTTATTTTTGGAATAAAGTGTGCGGGTACCCCTTATGTTTTTTCATATCGACAGTTATGTGTCCTTTTCATTTTTTGTGCGTACAAGACTGTGCGTTAATGGGAACTCTGAATCACTGACCATAAAAACAACCATTACGTATTAACATGCCTCTAGTCTCTCCAGCTGCAACACCAAAGAGTTCTTCTCTGTACTAAGCGCCTCAATCAGTGTCTGCTTCTGAATGAGGTTTTCCGTCAATGCTCTAACCCTGTTCCCCAATTCTTCCTCGCTGGTAGATGTAAGCGCTTTGGTTGCAAGCTGTGGAGCATAAAACGAAGACTGAAGTCATTAGCTGATCTCTGTTTTAACAAATAGTAATTTATGTCGTTCCGAACTTCAAAACTAGAAAAACGTCAAAGATTTGGAAACACTGAAAGAAAATAAAACACGTATTAATCAGTGCCCAAACTGTTGCTGGAGTCACGTTATCTAGTCCTACAGTCTGAATTGAATTGAAATGATACCTGCAAGTACCATCTTAATTTGTGCTCAGCAACCCTGAGTTTCAGTTTTATCTGGGCTCCACACCATGTAAACAGCCAAATGAACGGTATCCAGCATTGCTGGGACTCTCACCTGTGTTGTCGTTATCTTATGCCTTTGTTACCAGGTTCACACTTACCAAAAATGACAGCCTTATCCCCTGCCTTATAGAAAATTAGCTGAGCTAATACAAACTACGAACATTAAAAAGGTCTGACTGCTAGATACAACCTATCCTAAAGTAAAGTCCTTAGGTTCTTTTTTGCTAATTTAGAGAATTTGCTTTTGTACTGATAAGATTATCCCCTCATGATGATTTTAAATGTTTATCACAACATTGACAGAGTTACAATGACAAATGGTTTCCCAAATGAACTATAACAAAACTTGATTTACCTGATTTCTCAACTTTTGAATTTCATTTTCTCTCTCCTGCAGGAAGAAATCAAATGACTTGTGAGCAAACAGTTTGTGACAGTAAAACGATTTCAGTGAATACAAACAACTGAAATAAAAACACACCTGTACTTGGCTCATAAAGCTGGTTTTAGTACTTCTTACTTCATCTTGGGCATGGTGGAGGTCCTATGCAAAACAAATTTGATCAGCTAATCAAGCAGGCCAAGAGCAAGTAAATTAACTTAACTGTACTTTATACAGCAATGTTTGTTTGTTTTTTTCATTTATCCCACAGATAACATTTTTATTGTTTGTTCTGTACAACTCTCAAGGCCTCTATACCAAGCTAATCAAGCAATGTAAATTCTATTTGTGAGGAATTCTACGGCGATTCCCTAGAGCAAAGTTTATCTCTTCTAAGGTGGACTGCTACACAATTAAAAAGACTCATGATAGAATACCAAACATACTGAGTTTTCTTACAATACTCAAGTCACAGGAACACAAAACAGGTCTAAACAATCTCAGTTATGACATAGTTAACCTGAAGATGTTGTTGAATTTGCTGTTCGCATGCATCCCTTTTCCTCTTTTCATCATCCAGGGCATTCTCTAATTCCTCAACTTTGTCTTGAGCCAGAGCGGCTTCTGATTGTTGTTGTTGTTCTACGTCCTGTACAGTTACAAAAATGTCTGAATGATCCCAAATTCAAGATTATTTAATTGTACTATCGAATATTGAAGTAAATCAAAATAACGAGTCATAACAAGTGATTACCTGCAAATCAGCCTTGAGTTGCTCCATTTTATACTTGATCTGGTTAACTTCATCTTTAAGCATGTCTCTTTCATGACAAACTTCCTCATATTCTGAACTGCTAATACCACTTGTAACCTCTCCGTTGCTACCATCACGAAGACTTGCTATGACCTTGTCTTTAGCCTGACAGGAAAATGTCAAGTACAGTACTGATTGCAAGATATTCAAAAACCAGTAGACGAATAGTTACTGAGCCATGAAACAATGAGGTAAATCTAATAATATTATTTTTTACAGCTGACATGTACTGATGTAAAGTATATGAAATAATTCATATCTGAACTGTGGGTGTAGATGCAATTGTGACAAAGAAGCCTGAAAAAATCAGGGCTTCAATGGGATTACGCCTATGCAAACCAGTGACCTCTGCGATGCTCTACAAACTGAGCTATGAAGCCACACATTAGGAGTGAGGTCAATTTATTGAGTTTATATTTTACATCGGAAGTGAAATGAAGTAAAGTATTTGAAATAATTCATATGTGAACTGCGGATGTAGATGAAAGTGAGAAATGATAATTGCATTGAATTTCCAATTTAGGCAATTGGAAGTAGACAGTTTTGAACTTAATCCAGCCTGTCAAAAGTGTTGGTTTGTTTCTGGTTGAAACTTAGCGAACTGTTTGCTAACATTTTGCTGTGCACTGCTAAATTGCACCATGTGGCCAACCCTGAATTTGCGCACACATTATTATACACAACAATTTCCGGGTATCATGATAAAATAAAATCAGCAGTGGACAGAAGCTGCAATCCACCATAAGCAAAACAATGACGAATACATTTTAACACTGACAATACCCTGTGAACCTAACGCAGGAAAAAGTTAGAATTTAATGACAATTGTTCCTACCGAATTTGAAGGTTTATAAGCATTTTTAAGATTTTTGCATGCAAAGTATTACCATGTCTCACTGTGTACTTAAATGTAAAACAAGAAAATCCAAAAAATACCTGTAGAATTCTGGCCGCTTTGTCCTTGTAGTCCTTCAATTCTTGTTTTGCAGTTTCCAGATTTGCTTTAGCAGTTTTGAGCATTGCTGCATTCTCATTATTCTTATCTATGATAGAGCTAAGGAGTGTATTTCTATTAAGCGTATATGAATGTAATCTGATCGAAATATATTAAATTGTATAACATTTTTGGAACATCATAAAAATGTGTCAGATGGATTGGAATCAAGTTTGATTAGGTAAATATGAAAGAAACTGAAAACCAGGGAGACAACATGATTCACACAATACATGTCTTAGAGCAAATCAGAACCATCACACTTTACATAAGTATGGATACAAAAATATCCAAGGGTCTAATTAATTTTAGTTCACATTTGTTCTCACATTGTTTTGTCATGATAAATAAATAGATCAAATAAATATATCTTATTATTGATAATCATGGATACTCTTCTCTTCATTAATTTTCTTTTGCATATTTTTCAGTGACTCAGCCATGACAGCTTGCTCCTCTTGCAGTCGACTTTGCCTTTCCATGGACTCTTGCTAACAAAAATTAAAATACAATTCATATTAACAGAGTTTAACCATGCTTATCTACCTGAGCAACAGGGATGTACATGTAGCTAAGAAATTACAAAGCTGGCTCACAAACAACCTCAGTCGGCTTTTCTGGCCATTGTACCTGCAAGATTTCTTTGAGTCTTTGTTTTCTAGTGAAATTTTAGCCGGTGATAAGCTCTCTTTCAGCCGGTGAAATTAGCCGGTAGCCGGCCCTTAGCTACATTCCTGCAGCAGTATGCTTAAATGTAAGTGTGCTGGGTGGGGTAGTGAGGCAGGGGCAGTGGACAGTTTAACCATGCTTATTTACCTCAGCATGATGCTTAAATGTAAGTGTGTTCACTGTTGGGTGGGATAGTGAGGCAGGGGCAGTTGACAGTTTTGTGTTGGCAGGATGCTTTAATGTGCTGGTGGACACTTGGGTGTTCTGGGTGGGATCAGTAAGGCAGGGGTGAGGACAGTG
Organism: Blastomussa wellsi; assembly: GCA_947652115.1. Lineage (NCBI taxonomy): Eukaryota > Metazoa > Cnidaria > Anthozoa > Scleractinia > Plerogyridae > Blastomussa > Blastomussa wellsi. Next base: position 27,785,453 of record OX393565.1, on the reverse strand, counting down.
TAGATTTGCTGATATGCTGTACCTCCATTTTCTTTTGAGACTCTTGCTCCGTTTTAAATTTGCTCTCAGTCTCTTCCAGTTTAGCTTTCAGTGTATCTAAAGCATGACTGTGCACACCGGTAGACGCTGAGTGATCCTGCAGTAGCCTACAGTAACAACAACAGCTCATTAAATTCAACTATTCACCAAGTTTTTAATGAAACAAAGAAATCAATTGTCACATTCAATTAGCAGGACCTCTCTCTTTCTAGTTGGTACTCTTCAATTTGCTGTCGTTTACTCTGCAGTTCCTGGTCTGACTCTTGTATCCTTACTCGCAATACAGCCAGTTGAGAGTCCTTGGCATTAAGTGCCTCAGAAAAATCATCTTCCTTCAATCTCAGCTGTCTTGCAATGTCCTCAGAAGCTGATATCTGTTCCTGACTTCTTTGAAGCAGTTTCTCTGCTTCTTTTACTCCTGTGATAGCAAGGAAAAAGAATTTCTACTAAATTATTTGCAAGATACTCACTTTTATAAGAAATAAGTATATTTTCAAAGAAAAGTTTATTGAGCCAATGAAGGTAAGGTATTAGCTACATGTTCTGTCTACTTTGGTGATGTGTACACAAGGTCAAGCTGTTTGAAGCACTTAAATTTTTATTTATTTTCCACACTGTTCTGAAACCACTGAGAGGTGTGTGACCTATTTTCCTGAAAGACAATATTTCACCACAGAATTGTGGGCATCACCATGCAGGCTATTTAAAACAGAGAATTTCCTTTTCCTTGGGAGGAATGAACGGCCTGCTAAGGACTGACTGGTAACCTTTTTGCCTCAAGTTGGCCCACAGGCAGCGGGCCGTAGGCCTGCTTTTGGCAAAACATGTCATAATGATGAGTGACAAGGAATATGCTGGTTTAATGGCAAAGTCATATCTCTACTTACTCCTTTCAGCTTCTTTGGCCCTTTGCAATACAGAAACCATTTCTTCATTGAGTGAAGCAACTTCTTTCCTCAGTAGCACATTCTCTAGTTCAAGGTTGGACACATGGTTATCTCCTGGAGGATTGCTGCCAGCATTAGTGTTGTGTTGAGGCATGTCCTGTGACTCAGGCTCTGCTAAGCTGGGGCCATTAGCAATGTCAAAAGTGTTTACAACATTTTCACCTTCACTAGTGCTCTTGGCAACAGTTCCTAGTAACAAAAAATTAACATTATATAGGAAAGACATTAGTAATCCCAACCGTGGTGGGACAGAATGTCTGGGCGATTCTTTTATGCTTGTCAATGCACATGCCAATGTCTAATTAAATCCCAACCGTGGTGGGGCAGAATGTCTGGGTGATTCTTTTATGCTTGTCAATGCACATGCCAATGTCTAATTAAATCCCAACCGTGGTGGGACAGAATGTCTGGGCGATTCTTTTATGCTTTTCAATGCACATGCCAATGTCTAATTAAATCCCAGTCGTGGTGGGACAGAATGTCTGGGTGATTCTTTTATGCTTGTCAATGCACATGCCAATGTCTAATTAAATCCCAACCGTGGTGGGACAGAATGTCTGGGCGATTCTTTTATGCTTTTCAATGCACATGCCAATGTCTAATTAAATCCCAACCGTGGTGGGGCAGAATGTCTGGGTGATTCTTTTATGCTTGTCAATGCACATGCCAATGTCTAATTAAATCCCAACCGTGGTGGGACAGAATGTCTCGGGGCGATTCTTTTATGCTTGTCAATGCACATGCCAATGTCTAATTAAATCCCAACCGTGGTGGGACAGAATGTCTGGGCGATTCTTTTATGCTTTTCAATGCAAATGCCAATGTCTAATTAAATCCCAACCGTGGTGGGGCAGAATGTCTGGGCGATTCCTTTATGCTTTTCAATGCACATGCCAATGTCTAATTAAATCCCAATCGTGGTGGGACAGAATGTCTGGGCGATTAAAATACTGACTTGGTTGGACACTTGTTCTTTCATGGGAGAAAAATTATTTGCAGCCCTGGTTTTAGATGTGAGCACTGTATTGACACAGTGTATGATCTACACGTAGTAACAAGGTCTATAGAAAGTAGAAGTCAAAGTCCCCCCCCCCCCCCCACCCCTCAAAAGAAAAAAAGAAAAAAAAACAAAGAAAAAGAACTGCTGAATTGTGGCTAGGTTCGACGAAAACAATGCACATTGTATTGCAAGCACAAGATTCTTGTCTTGAGAGATATACTGTCACAAAGGTTGGGGCTGAAGGCAACAGCAGCCATCCTCACCCTCAGCAGTTTTTCATCTTTCTATGCTTGTCAATGCACATGCCAATGTCTAATTAAATCCCAACCGTGGTGGGACAGAATGTCTGGGCGATTCTTTTATGCTTTTCAATGCACATGCCAATGTCTAATTAAATCCCAACCGTGGTGGGGCAGAATGTCTGGGCGATTCTTTTATGCTTTTCAATGCACATGCCAATGTCTAATTAAATCCCAGTCGTGGTGGGACAGAATGTCTGGGCGATTCTTTTATGCTTGTCAATGCACATGCCAATGTCTAATTAAATCCCAACTGTGGTGGGACAGAATGTCTGGGTGATTCTTTTATGCTTTGCAATGCACATGACAATGTCTAATTAAATCCCAACTGTGGTGGGACAAAATGTCTGGGTGATTCTTTTATGCTTGTCAATGCACATGCCAATGTCTAATTAAATCCCAACGGTGGTGGGACAGAATGTCTGGGCAATTCTTTTATGCTTTTCAATGCAAATGCCAATGTCTAATTAAATCCCAACCGTGGTGGGACAGAATGTCTGGGCGATTCTTTTATGCTTTTCAATGCACATGCCAATGTCTAATTAAATCCCAACCGTGGTGGGACAGAATGTCTGGGCGATTCTTTTATGCTTTTCAATGTACATGCCAATGTCTAATTAAATCCCAACCGTAGTGGGACAGAATGTCTGGGCAATTCTTTTATGCTTTTCAATGCACATGCCAATGTCTAATTAAATCCCAACCGTGGTGGGACAGAATGTCTGGGCGATTCTTTTATGCTTTTCAATGCAAATGCCAATGTCTAATTAAATCCCAACCGTGGTGGGGCAGAATGTCTGGGCGATTCTTTTATGCTTTTCAATGCACATGCCAATGTCTAATTAAATCCCAATCGTGGTGGGACAGAATGTCTGGGCGATTAAAATACTGACTTGGTTGGACACTTGTTCTTTCATGGGAGAAAAATTATTTGCAGCCCTGGTTTTAGATGTGAGCACTGTATTGACACAGTGTATGATCTACACGTAGTAACAAGGTCTATAGAAAGTAGAAGTCAAAGTCCCCCCCCCCCACCCCTCAAAAGAAAAAAAGAAAAAAACAACAAAGAAAAAGAACTGCTGAATTGTGGCTAGGTTCGACGAAAACAATGCACATTGTATTGCAAGCACAAGATTCTTGTCTTGAGAGATATACTGTCACAAAGGTTGGGGCTGAAGGCAACAGCAGCCATCCTCACCCTCAGCAGTTTTTCCATCTGTAACATCTTCTTGCATCAGTTCCACAGAGTCACTGGGTTGAACATCTTTTCCAGATGAACTATCTACCAAAACCTTTGGCTTCACAGGCTTTCTTTCCTTAGAAGCAGGAGTGTTGCTGTTGAGGAACTCAAATAATTTGTCATCATTTTTGTTTTCTGTTCTTGTCACCCTTGGGGGTGTTCTGGAACCAGATGGGGGGAACCGAGGCTTGATGGGAACTGTAGGACCACCTGTTGTACAGAAAAATATAAAAATGAACGATGTTTTTATGCATTTAAATTATTTGCGGTAGTACCTGCAAAGTAGTGTTATTTGAAATTTTGACGTAATGAGCTAAGCATACTCTGACCACGGTAAATAAAGATCACTCCCTTACTTACCTATTCAAAAGCAGAGCCCAGCAAAACAAGGTCAGTAACAAGCAAAAACTCTTTCTCACCTAACACACTACTTTCACTTGGTGCTCTTGAAATGTCAACTCCCTGGTTGTTCAGTGGAACAGGAGCTGTTTTCTGAGTTGGAACAAGGTTCACAGTTGGGCCAGAGCCAGGATCATGATTGGCCTGTTCCTTAGTAAGTGCTGTTGCTGCGGCAGTGTCAACCTTCTCCAAAAGTGACTCTGCCTTACCAGCAAGCTCAGTAAACCATGACATACTGAGTTGTAACTGAAAAAAATAAATTCATACAACTGATTGGCAAACTAAAAGACTGGAACAGGGGTCTTACTTTTTAATCTTGGGTATGATAATCACAGACAGAATTGGAACAAACGAATTAAGGTATAACACAATTTGAGAATAATGATCAGAAAAATGATCAGTTTTTTTAAGGGAAGATCCATTTTATAACAAACTTAATCAATCACATATTTTTGAGTGATAAAACAATAACATTATCCTTGCTCAATCTTGGGGGATATAGTCTCATTTTCGTCAACTTGGCCTATTAACTGGTCAGCTAAGTTGCAGGTGATATTCCGTGAGAATTAGTCAAAAATTTAGTGGCAGACATCGTCTTCCCTTAATCCCAGTCTGAAAGATGCAGACTGGCAAAGAATACCCTGTGATCAGGTTTCGGCTAGACAGGGTTGGGTGTGGAAAACGACAGAGCCTGTAGACAAAGGTCTTATGTTGTCATCCCAACGCATCCACTGTGCACTAAATTCTAAGAGCAATCTTAAATTGGTCAGATCACTACATGCTGACAGGTTTGATTGGCGTCTCCATTTGGCCCACCTGATTCAATCAAAATTTAGACTTTTGTCATAATTTCTTTTCACTAAACGCACAATTCCTGCCAGCAAACCAAGTGACCCTGATCTTTTTGTGTCAATTTGGGATCTGGTCTGGAGATGCGATTTGCACTAGCAGCCTGTCAACAAAAGGTTCAAGCCGCCATTCCGCCCCCTTGTAATTTAAGCTGTCAATAATCTTTCAGCACATGTCATTAACTATGCGGGGACGCATTGGAATGTAAATAGATTCGCATGAAAATAAATTATGCACTTCACAACGCGTTTAATCCAGCTCTTTGCAAATTAATCTCCATTGCCTATTTTGTAAAAAGCCGTTAACCTGTAATTCTCAGAATTCTATAAGAATAACCTGGCCACCGATATTCAACGTTTCCAAAAATAAGGAACTACTTGTTGTCCCTAGTCAAAGCATGGCCATGGATTTTTTTCAACCTGAGTTGTATGTCATGTGTACAAGCTGTTTGTATTTCGCATTCACTTTCCATCCTTTCAAGTCCCTCTTAAAAAAAGTCATCTATTAGCAAGTTCAACTAGTGTGTTTGACCCCTCTTATCAGCTAATCAGGTCAGATTTTCAAATTTTTCCTTGGGACGTCCTTATAACTATACATTGTAGCAAAACTACTCAATTTCGGGAACGGGTGGTTAAAATCCCTTTACCTCTCATACCAGGCTCAACTCTCTGCCCAGTTACAGCAATTCAGAGAACCTTTTCATTTTTGCATGACCCTTCCCAGTCGTCTCGGACCTTTATGTGGCAAGACCCACAGTTCCTTTCATTTTAAGATTTCTACTTATTTTCTATTTATGTGATGCCTTTGAGCTACATGTATCCTCCAAGCCCTTGGTCTGCCAGCCAAGGACTATGCTTGTCACTGTTTTTTCAGTGGGGTGGTGCCTCCTTCGCTTTCCGTGCAAGGTTGCCTGTTAAGCTGTTAAGATCCTGGGAGACTGGCACCCCAGTGCTGTTCTCCTTTACCTGACGGTGCTACTTTCCATCCCATAAGAATCTGTCAATGTTACTGCCAAAACTATTCTTTCTTATTTCCCTTTACTTGTATTTTCCACCTTGGGTTTGGGGTAATTTATATATTGTAATAAATACTTGTTATTGGTAATCATTTCAATGTAATTTATAGCTATTAGGAATTAATAAAGGCTCTCTTGTATCCCATACTGTGCCTGGTTTAGTGAGTTTAGTAGATTTACAAAATGACAACGTGTAAATTAAAATGTTAACGAAGTACATGTACCTTGAAGAGACACCGTTACAGCATCCGCATTCCTCAATCTCTCCTACTTTGTGCAAAATATATTTATGACTCCTTTTTCGAATATCGGATAATATTGTTCAGTTACAGTTGCAAAATACAGAGAAGAAAACACATCAAACATTACCAATTCACCATGTTTACATCGTACGTGTCAGTTCAGCACAATGATGCGCATTCTCTCATGGTGCAACCGCAGGCCACAATATATTCCCAACGCGGCGCGTCCTTAGCAAGATTTCGTGACAAATCATTTTTTTCTCGAAATGAAAATATTCGAGCAATTGATTGCAATCAGTTATTTGTTTTTGTTAAGCAATTTCTACTCTGACCTACTATCCTAGCACCTGATTTTCTTTGATTTGTTTGGATTTGGGGATGTCACGCAATGCTATATCATTGGCTCATTTCTTGAAGGTCAACGATTTATTTTGTTTCTGGGGATCATAAAAATATCATTTGACCTTGTCATAAGGTGTAAAAACAGGTTTCTTGGCACAATAATAAATTGCGAGCCAGCGAGGAAGACGTGTGAGGCATTCGAGCCATGCAAAGTCAGACGTGCGAGGCATGCGAGCCATGTGAGGAAGTCGTGCGAGGCATGCGAGGAAGACGTGTGAAGCATGCGAGCCATGCGAGACAGACGTGTGAGGCATGCGAGGCAAACGTTAAAGGCTGTAATGCACTTATATCATCCCAGGGGTTGACCCCGGGGGCATACGTGGGCATAGCGTGGGATTTGCTGGCTTTTGTCGCCAATGTTTTGCTCGGGACAGGGGCATTGGACCACTTTTGCACTTCCGAGACAAGATAGACGGAGAAGGAACCGCGGGATTTGTAAAAAAATTTGTAACATTGCAGGGCTTGAAATTGAGACCGACGGATATTTTTAGCTACATTTCATTTTTCGCGACTACATAGGCATACGGGCAATTTTTTGCCAAGTGGGGCAGTGAACCATTTGCCCAAAAAATTCTCACAAGTTGGCTTGCCCAAATTTTCTCATACTGCCCCAAATTCTGATTTGCACAAAATTTCGGGGGGGCTGCAGCCCACCCCCCCCCCCCCCGGCCCGTACGCCTATGCGCGACTAGAAGTTTTTCATGATTTCAATTACAAATTAAGAGATTAAATTTTAAAAGCAATTTTTCATGGATTTCAATACAATGAAATTGCTCCATCTTTTTGTTTTGCTGTAAAAAAGGCATCTCTCCACCGTCTCACAACTTCAATAATTTTGGAAACGTTGCCCAAGATGCCCTGTAATGTTTTGCTAACACAAAAGTACATCATGTACGGCAAATCGCAATAGACTGTGTCTCCAGTGACGTGGTATCCACTATGTTGCTTCCTTAGTAACTTTTAATTTATAATTTGTTTGTTTTAAAGCTTGTTTTGCAATTGCTTTGAAACCATGCAATGATTGTAAACACTTTTTAAAGTAACCCAAATATTTGATTTTTACTTTTGCGACTGAAATTTTGTATTTGCTGGTACTGTTTTTCCATTTATCGCAAAGAACGACCTAGGATTTTTTTAACTTTGATCCCTGTAATACATAGTAAACCTTCAATAAATGCATAGGGCAAAGTAAGCACATGCTCGTTGAAATTGTCACTCGATCACTTACAAAGTATAAAGCTGAACCTCACCGTATGCAGAAAACAGGTGGACTATCTGTTTTTGCTTACTCTAAATTTTATCAAACTTTTATTAAAAATTATGCAGGAAATTTTGTTACAATTTGGGAGTCCTTCAAAATTATTCTCCCCAGGGAAGGGACAATGGTAGCTTTTTGTGGAAAAATATTGGGCCTGGGTAGGGGGAATTTATAAAATTGATGAAACGTCAACTCTTGAATCACATTCACATTATCAACCCAGTTGATAAAACCAAATTATATTGTTATCCAAGCATAACCTGCCGTGTTGGCCCAGTAATGATCCTTAATATCCACAAACAAGATGCTCTGTGAGTCTGAATTTTCTGTGAGTCCCAAATTTAAACAAGGCTTCAGCCACAAGGTGTAACTCGCTATCCTCTTTATGCCATCTTGACAATACTTCTTTGTGAAAATCAAAGGTGATTCCGGAGATGTCTTTTTATTCTTCTGCCACGCGCATGTAGAGTTTGCCCGGAATAAAAGTGGTCCCTGTTCTCTCGAGTATTAAACAGAGTTCCTTTACATCCGTCTTATATCCTTATCGCCGTAACTCCAGTCCAGTCACTTTACCATTCAATCTTCTTGACGGAGCTTTACAAACCAAAATTGGTCTACGGATCATCATTTAGGCTGATTTAGGGGGAGCCCTTGTCTTCTCCTTTCAGCCTTCCTTTTATTCCAAGCTCTCTTACACTCCCTGTATGCTTCAAAATAAAACACGCATCTGCTTTTATCAAAATTATTTTCGGCCAGACATTTCATGGAAGCATCTGATTCCTCCATACAAAATGTCTTTCGATCTGACCAACATCGACCTTCCGCCATTTTGTCTTGAGCATTGGTGCTATTCCCTCTCGTTTTTTCGAACGAGCAACCACGCAACCACGAACTACGCATCACAACCAAGGAGCGACGCCTGGGGACGAGGCAGGGTGTGCAGTGAAGCCAGTGGAGAAGGAAAGAGGGAACGAAAGGAAGGGGAATATATAATTTGGTTCTATCAACTGGATTGATAATGTGAATTGGCCACCGTAAAGAGATTGAAGAGCTGACGTTTCGAGCGTTAGGCCTTCGTCGGAGCGAATCAAATATAGGTGAGGGAGGGGAAGGGGCGACGAAAACACTGCTTTACTACGAGCAAAGAGCGAGGCTGCAAAAAATACCGCGCATGACGTCACGATTTCTCGAGGATTTCGCAAGGTGGTCAGCGTCAGCAAGGGCGGCCATGATACATGGATGGCATAATTTAATCCAAACTTGCGACCTTACGAGCTGATAGAAAAAGTTGGAAACAAAATTATGAAGGTGGAAATTGAAAGGTAAATAAACATAAAACAATTTACCTCAAGTGCAAATCTTCAAAATTGCCAAAATTAAATGTTCACATTCTCTCATTTTTCCGCGGTAGGTCTTTTCCACGGGTAACGGGTGACGGGTAGCGGGTTACGGATTAACATTGGCGGGTGTAACTAACAAACAAATTCCAACGTTTGTTGATAATTTTAAGTTTTTCCCCGTTTGTAAAAAAAATCAAACGAGTATATCTGAAGACGAGAGTGGGAGAGGACCGCGCTGCCTGATTTAATCAACCGGCGCCAAGGGAGAAGACAGCTAACGGTCGGAACCTCGGCCGAGGACTAAATTCCTACCATCCGGGGAAGACCGCGAGAAATCTCTAGTCGCCACTATCCGACACTCACTCCCACGTTTCACGTCAGCAACCCGTTCCGTCTTCAGAATCAGTGATTGGACATGGAAAGAAAATCGAGGGAGACAAGCCAGTTTTGATAAGGACCTTCAGATTGGAGTACCGATACTACTCATAACTCATTTTACAATTTTCTTGAACAAGTCCGTCCAAGGGGGAAGGTGAGGAGAGGTTGTCCCTGTGTTAAGCACCAACCCGTGAAACAAGGCCAGACAACAACACGAGGAACCTCGTTCCCTAACACAACATCCTCCCGACGCAAAACATAAGAACGCCTGATCACAGGTCAGTTGCATCGTGTTTCATCGTCTTTGGTGAGGTTTTGGGGACAAATTATAGCGATTTAGGGAGTGTTCACGTTATTTGCTTTTCCCTCCCTGTATATCCTGAGATGCACAACAGAAGAACTGAAGACTCCCTTGATCGCTATGATAGGCCTTTAGCAACAAAGGTCACATGGTACAAATCCGCCATGTTGGAGGTCAAGCATTCCTGCACTGGGACAGCCAAACAAAGCGACTTTATCCAGTCAAGCCTGGCTTTTCTTGGTTTGGATGTCCCAGTGGGGGGATAACAATAAGGTTGCCTTCCGGCATGGCGGACCTCTTGTTGCAAAAGGCCCAATCGATCCAAAAACCATACCAGAGACTAAGAAAGACCCAAAGGAAGCGAGGTAAAATATTAAATCATTTGAATCCAACCGCCTTTCCAAAGAAATCCTTATATTTCTACTGTTTCGTAGTACACTGCACAGTCTTATATCGAGCTTGGGTTATCTGTGATGGTTCAACTAGCCCCGCACGAGGCTACTAGTTATTTCAAGTCCATTCCAGGGGTCCATAACAATCTCAAAGGAATGGCTAGCTGTTAAAATATGTTCATCAACGCGAACATTCTGTACTTCTTGTGTTACACGGCCATTGATTCCACAGTATGTGATATCGGCGGAGCGTGACACCACTGCAGGGTCCGACTGTAACACGTGACACGCGGTATATCGTCCAGGCCCTACTCCACTGTTAAACCATAATAATAAACTTTATTAATAATAATAATAAACTTTATTTATCCACGGGATCCATTTCCGATCTTTCTTTCAACAAAGCAACTATTCAAGATAAGTTGCGACAAATTCCTCATGGTTCATGGTTTCATGCGTTTTGTTCTTCGGAAAAAGCGCTTTTCTTGAAATTCGTGGTCGACCAGTAAGTTCATCCTTTCCAAGGTACACCACATCAATAGTTTCTCCTATTCCAAATTCCTTTGATGGATAATTAACCTAAAAACAAGGACAACAGGAAAAAACTAAGAAAGAAGTCTCTAAATTAAAGTTAAAACACAAAAGTACCGCGCGGAGTGATATGGAAAAGGAGAGAGTTACATTAGAACACTGCCTAATAATCACGCACTTCCTTCCCGCTTACTGATTAACGCGAAATTTTGTGACGTCAACGAATGACACGCCCACCTGCCCCCACGCTTTTACGTGAACCTCGCGCACGTCCGAGAGAGCAGTGTTCAGTAACGAGTAAACGGTCGGAAGAATGTTCGGTAACAGTAAAACGGTTCCAACATAAACTGAGTGTTTTAATACAAGCGAACGACACAAAACTAAAACCTCATGGCCGCTGTAAACGTTCAAATTTTTTCTCCACTCTCACGCCACTTCGGGCCAGGGTACACTAAGGGCTAAAGCTCGAAACGTCAGCAACTGAATCTCTTTACGGTGGCCAATTTACATTATCAACTTAGTTGATAAAACCAAATTATACATTGCACACCACCGCACTAGTCTATTGCGCGCACGCTCTACTCGTTCGCCACGCGTCACGCCACAGTACTTGTCTTCACAACAAGTAGAATAACGCTGACCAGATCAGAGTGGAGTGAGAGTCATCTAATACAAACACTAGTTCAGTGTGGTACAGCTTGTTGTATTATTTCCAAGAGTAACTATATATCTGAGGGTAGCTCCTTTTGGGATTCTCTGAAAAGCTTGTCACCCGTTTTGCCGGGAACTTTGCGTCGGCAGTTAAACAACAGCCAGACATAAGTAGCTAAGTAACATGACGCGAGACTTTTCTACATAAGTCTGACTGCGTGTTACGCAGGTCACGTGATGCTTATGTGCTTTACCTTGCCGTGACATATTTCTGAGTTGTGTAGAAGCACGTTGGGTGCGTCCGGCAGGATTTCCACCATTACGCCATAATCCCTGGTACAAAATCAAACAAAACACCATTACTATCAGAATTACACCCAGGTCCGCAACTTAACTTGGGTAGCTGTTACTTTCCGATGGGTCAAACAGGAAAAATTAAA
>OX393565.1:27681230-27768730 GCA_947652115.1 Blastomussa wellsi | reverse complement strand
AGTAATGCAAAACCAAAGCAAACGCAGGACTACTTTTGACACACTAAAGTGAAAACAGCGCTAGTCAGCAACGCCAAATGATGATTTATTGACTTATCTGCAAATCGGTCCTAAAGTAGATGATCTCATCCAGTTATTTGCTGAAATGAGTTTTCTTTAATCTCGAAAAATGCTTAAGTAAAAAATTCATGTACCTGCATCCATGAGTGCCAAACTGCCTGCACAAATTGACGCTAATGATGAGGAACCTTCAAACAAAATTATTAGAATACAATATAAAGCTGGATTAAATAAGCAAATGGTGATTGTAAAAACTTTCATGCAGGAATTGAATTTCCTCCTGCTGTGTTCCACCTGCATATTTATTGTATTATTTTATTTTAGCGCAGCTCTGGCGCCCATATTGTTGATTTTGTAATTCGCAACCAAATGTTCTTGAGGAGTTGTGTACATTGGTATTTCCATTTACATCATTTTCTCAAAAATATGGAGCTCTGCTTTTAGACTTGGATAAACCTATATATTATCTACTTGTATATTTCTTTTGTATTATCATTATTTGGGAAACTATCAATCAATCAATCAATAGTGTTGGGAGCACGTCTGAACTGGCATACACAAGGTGCATCAACTGGGATGGGTAACATGTACCCTCCACCTCTAAGCACTATAGATAGTTTCAGTTATGTAAGTAGTTGTCTAATAATAGTAATAATAATCAGCAATTAGTAGAAACCCAGCTGCGTTCTACTGAAAATCCGTAAATCTGATTGGTTCTCCAACTGTTTTCTATTCGCTGATAGAAAACGATCATGTGCACATTGCTCTTTAAAGGCAAGATTGCTCTTTATATTTGGCTTAAAAGTACATAAAATCTTAGCTTTTAGAATGCATTCCTTTACAGTTTCTACTAAAACAATTAGTCAGATGCACCTCGTTGACTATTCGCTCATAGAAAACAAGGGAGGGTAGTCTAATTGTGAAATAGAAAAGAGTGAGAGAACCAATCAGATTAACGGATTCCAGTAGAACACAGCTGAATTACTACAAATAGAAATTAAAGGTTCCTTACCATTTGACTCTAACACTTGTGTAGTAAGTCGGATGGCAAATGGAAAATCCCTGGGAACAACGGGCTCTAAGGCCATTTCTGCCAAGTTTCCTGAACACAAAAAGGGTCATCTTGAATATTCAGTATAAACAAATTTGACAGAGTTAAGGCTAGGTCAAAATTGTGTTGGTAAAATTGGTAAATCAAAAGAACTTTTATTTTTAAACGCAGTTAGAAAGGCTAATTTTAATTACACACAAAATAATTTAACAACAACAATATTTTTATTACTTAAGAATTAAGTAATACTTACTTAAGAATTAAGTCTTAAAATTGGCAGCCATTTATGAAATAGTCTAATATGTTTCTCTTGTAGCATTACCATGACCGATTTCTCGTCGACTGAGACCGCCAGCCCATCCTATTTCCTTCACACAAAACGGTGGAAACTAGCAAAAAAAAAAAGAAAGCAAAAAAGCTGGAAGTTATTATAAAACACTGGAACTGAAGACTGGAATTGAAATATAAAAATGGATTTTACTACAATTGATAAGTAGTCATTTCCATAGCACTAACTGGTGGAAATTAATGGACAAATTACCTCATAGTGGACCATAAATAGCTTTTCTCTTACATCCCTGCAAAAGTTTGCAAGTGAAAAAGGGACAAGTTAACACTACAATGTTACCTTGAAACAATCTCAAAAGATCTCTTAACAAGCATTTTTTCGTCTAGTAACACTAATAGCTTACTGGTGTCAGGCAGAGGAGGGTCGTCAGCAATCACTCTCGGAGATACTCGATGTTAAAGTTACTCTAAAATCCGAGAGTAAATAGATATCCACATTCCAGATTGCAGATATTTTCCGTGGTGGACTGTGAAACCCTGACCAGTGTGACCAGGGCTGTAGTCGTCAATGGGCACTTAAGGTTGGCACTTGTAAAACATCATGCCTTCCAAAAATTGATCTTCTAACTCAAAATCACAATGTAATACAGACGTGATAAAACCAGCTCTGACATGCTAAACTGAACTCTACTCCTTTTCATCATAACTCAGCTGAAGTTCAATAAGCATACATGTGTACAATCATACATACAACGTTATTTGCTAATGCAGGTAGGTAAAAGGCAGCTAAAGCCTGATGTGGACCTGCCAAACTAAATACAAGAAATCTAGTAAAGCGAGCAGAGGGACTTTTGTCCCGCATGTATACGTTTCAAGTACATCACATGACATTGCTACTTTGTGGAAACCAGTATTGAACATCAATTGAAGAAAGGTTGATTTCGATTCTGATAGCACTTATTAACTTACTAACTTATTAAGCCGTTTTTTTTCTTCTAAGCAAATGAGTACTTTGAAAAAAATCCTTACCCAACACCAACTACTGCAGCATCAGGTTGTCTTGCAGATTGATGAGATCCAAGTGTGGCTGTGCAGAACACCTAAGGAATGTTTAAATTCAAGATACGATCCTGAAAATATGGTTGCTCTAGTATGTTTTGAGGTAAGTAACATTTTCAAACTTCAACTTCAAGCAATATGGCAAACTTAAAATTCAGGATAGCTGGAACATTTTTCTTGTTAGCCAGAAAGCTTAGTTTACCAACACAGTTAAAGAGGGTCAAGACAAAAATTATGAGAATAAGACCTAATAAATGAATTAGTTTATCTTCCTTTACGACAATGAGTGACAAAAGTGCTGACTCATTTTCGAACCATTTATGGAAACACGATTTTTACTCCGGCTGTCTTCCGAATCCTCCGCTCCCACCCCGAAATCAATTTTGTTGTTTATTTCAGCAAGTCCTACATGCTATATTATTTTACGCAATTTTAGTTGAGGGGAAGTGGGGTATTAAGTAAATATGTATTTCAGTTTTTAGAAAATTATGTGATTCAAATGTCCAAAATTGCCACTTTTGTTGAGTCAATGTGTCAACTTAGATGCTTAGTGTAGCTTGTTTTCCCCAGGTTTACCTTGGTAACAAGGTAATTATGTAGAACGGGATCAACAGGAGGGGAGGGGACCCAAGGGAGAATGATGGAGCACTTCTTACCTGTGTTTCTCCTCTTTGAAATAAAGAAGAACCATGAAGACTTTTGAACAAATCTACCTCACATTTAATTGGTCGCAGGGCATCAAACGCACGTCCATCACATCTAAAGAACATTATAATTACATTATGTGGTTGCAATGAAAAGACTCAAGAAACCAGAACTTATCATAAGTACACACGTCAGTAAAATACAGTCTGGACATATATTTTCAAAGGAACCTTCTAATAAAAAGATAAAAAAGGTTAATCTACGCAGGATGTTTGTTGCATGCCTTTTTCCTGGTCGCTCTCGCAATTGCAAGTTAATAACATTGATAAAAACACCAATAAGATGATGAGAATAAATAACACAACTATCAAGTGGGTGTCCCAGTGGGGTGGACTCGCATATGAAAGCAGGGGCGGGGATGCTCGTCACTTCACTTAGGGGTGTAAATTTTGGATTTTGGTCTCAGGGTGTTCTGGGGAAAACGCCATTACATTTAGCTGTGAAGATCTTGTTTAGGGTTGCACACGAATAAATATACAAATATTATTTATTATGTACATTTTAATTTGTTTTACTTACTTTATTCATATAATCAAAGTTTTCATGGTCTCTTTTAGGGGTCAAAAAAAGTTTGGGCCATGCCCAGATCAGCCCCTTTCATATGCGAGGCGAGCCCTTCCTCCCAGGGAGGGGGGGGGGGGGTGTGTTTAATCCTTCATTCATGATTACCTTTGAGATTTTTCGAGAACATTTTTTCGGAAAACTGATCTAGTAACTTCAAATACTACATCATTTATTAGATGGACATCAACTTCAGGAAACTTCTCTGATAAACAAAAAACACAAAACATTATTATGGTGCCCAGTCCCTACAGGGCAAGCCAACTTGACATTCTCTTTGCTAATATGCATTTTATACAGACCTTCAAAAAGAATAGTGAATATTGGTAATAGAAATCAACATTTGTCAGAGCACAAGTTAACAGCCTTGTGTTGTAAAATATTTAATAGAAAGGTATAGTTCAACAAAATACTGTCGCTGACTGTTCTCAAATGAAAGTGAATCTGATTTGTGTAGTTTGAAGGCTTTGCAGGCTTTCTTTCAACATGATAATACTCTAAGTATTACAGCTCTAATAAAATTAACCTTTAGTTGGCAATATTAAATAAAGGAAAACTAAACCCAACCTGGGTTCAAGGTCAAACTTGAGTTAGTCATTTGACGACAAATATAACACACCTTGAATAGCTGCTGAGACAGAATCATTAACTGCAAACATTTCCCTGTCACGCTCCAACTGGGGAGAAAATTAAAATTAAAATTAATTAAATTGTATTAATAATAAATAAAATGATTTAAAAGAAGATATTTTATTTGCTGGAGTTTATAGAGTGTCAAAAAGCTACATTACCTTTGAGTAGCTGAAGTTTGAAAATATTTTATCAAGTGGCTCAACTGAAAGTCTGTTGAAAAAAGCAAAGTTGAGTTGGCATCAGCTTCCATAAGTTACACTGACAATAATGAAGATAAGTTTTGTTTCACCCTTAGATTGGTCTTGAGACTGATCTTCATCTGTTTTCTCCATTAAATCCTTTTTTAATTAGAAAATTGGTAACTTGTATATTACAAAAACACTACTCAATGGCAAAAACACTAAAAAACACTACTCAATGGCAAAAACACTAAAAAACACTACTTAATGGCTTAAGCTCATGGTTTGTACATGTGCAAGCTATAGCATTAGCCCATTAGATTCCATTGTTAAGAGAGCAGATGACTTTTGCTGGAAGATTGCTTTTGAAAATTTTGAAGCCATTGTTGAAACCGTTGCACTAGAGGTGTTATTTCATATTGAATTTCTTTTGTTTGTTCTGACTCTGATGCTTTAAGTACCTTGTTCACTCAATCAATAACCACATGTATTGCAGTTATCCCATACATACATACGTACATACGTTTATTTGCCACATAAGAAACATTATTGTCCCTTTAACCACAAAGGTATCATACAAATGAAGGGTCTGACAACTACACTATGGAAGATCCAATGGGGTATATTACTGGGCAAGGAGAGCAACTGAACATGGATCCTTTCTTGCTCAAACTAAGGGGGGGAGGGGTGGACCATTTCCTGTGACCCAGTAATGGGGGAGCCTTATTTCTGGGAGCCCCAGTCTCGCTCCTCCCACGCCCCCAAATGCTGTGTAACATTATTGGACTTGGTTACCTGGCTTATGCATGATAGCAAATCATCTGGGATGTATCTGTTTGTTGCTAGGTCAGCATACAAACCAATCAAGCTTAACCTAAATTACCCAACCACTGAATTTGATTACAAGTTTGTTTCCATTTACAAACCTCTTGACTTCATCCAGTACCTCAACAGGAGTGTCAATAACTGGACACGTTCTCTTTGCCTTTCCAGCTTGCCTTTGCAAATCACTTAAAGCTTTGATGATGGGTTGGCACTATTGTCAAGTCACAAAACTCACAGTTAAGCCTATTCAGACTTCTTTTAGACTAGATGTTTTTGGCATTTGTGGGACTAGGGGATGGTGTACAAAAATTACCTACTCTCTTTACCTTCAAATCTTTGGTAATGAAAGCTGTATGGCAAGTAAAGCATCTTAAAACTGATAATATGAATATTACTGCTAGTGGCTTCTTGCTAAGAAAAATAAATCTAAGTATTGGTCTGATCTAGAGACTGCTACACTGACTGCTCTACACTCAGAGGAGTCTCCACACATTTACCGATTAAAGTGCTAGATATTTGCATACATTACCAAACATGTACCTCTTTAAATCCAAATCTAAGAGCTTCACAAAACCTTTCAGAACTCACTTCTTGGGCAAATGCTTCCACCATCACTGAAAAAGTTACATGTGTACATCGTACAGTAAGCTGTTAATGTAAGACCGCCAGTATGCCTGCAGATCAACAAACTTAACACCAGAAAGTGTCCACTAAGTGGGCACTTACAAGAACCTAGCTATAGGATCTTAGATTTTTACCACAACATGCACTATTTGACTATTGCGTAAAACTAACCAACTTTCCTTTCACTGCATGCAACAACAAGATTCAGCTTGCTTGTGTTGAGTTCTGCCCATGACGGATTGATCACAAACTCTCCATCAACTTCTCCAATTCTCACCACACCTTAAATTGTACAAATTAAAATATATTTTTAAAATCATGCCAGCAGCTTTACAAATTATTCATGAGGCCCTTGAACGTTTGGGTTTTAGTATCTAAAATACTGACCAATATAATATAGTTTAGGGATGCTTGAACAACTTTTTGTCGACAAATGGTCTTTATTCTCAAACCCCCCACCGCACCCCCAAATAATGTTGACGTCGATCCTTTAAAGCTATGTTTTAGCTTAAGAATAACTGCAGCCACCTTAACTTACCAATAGGTCCTCCCCAAGGAATATCAGAAACTACAAGTGCTGCAGAAGCTAAAAAAGATGATAATATTAATCTTCTCCCTAATTCCCATTGACTACGAGCAGTCCCTTTTCTTCTTAGTCCGCCGAGCGTGAAGCAAATAAATGGTCATGCAAAATTGTGGGGCGAGAAGACAAGACAAAACGCACCTCAGGTAAGGCATGGAAAAAGGGACTACTGACTAAGCCACAGAGTTTGAATTATGCATTGCTCCCACAACGCAAAAATGTGATTGGCCAATGCTGGAAGTGTTGACAAGAATATGTGAATGCACTGTCAACACTCGCGTCTGCCCTTGCATGTCAGTTTACAATGGTTGGCATCTTGCACAAATGTTTATTTTGACTTCCCAAAATAGAAGCCTTGATAAAGGAGTAAAGTGAAGCATTGTCTTTTGAAAGTTTTTCTCGTGGGTCACAACGTTCTTGCTGTTTTACATCAGAATATGTAATAGAGCGTTGGGACTGGTTGTTTCCAAAGCCCCCTATTCCTTCGTAGAGGCTGATGAAGATGTTCTGGTTACTTTCTCAGACTTAGCCACTTCCATTGGCAAACATTACATGGAACTTGAGGAATCTTGCACTGATGCAAACCAAGATCTCAATAAAAAAGTCTCATCAATTCAGCAGTGTTCTTAATCTGTGGCTTAGTCAGTTTACCGCCACCTGGTTAGCTCAAAGCGCTGGACTGTTGTGTGGAAGGTCTTGGGTTCGTTCCCCAGACCAGACCAACACTCAGGGTCTTAAATTAACTGAGGATAATGTGCTGCCTTTGCAATGACATCTGCGAATGGTTAGACATTCTAGTCTGCTTGGATAAGGATGAAAAACTGTAGGCCCCATGTCCTGCATCTTCAGTATTACAGCAAGCAGGGGATGCTAAAGAACCCACACACTTCTTGCTATGAGTAGGGAATGAGGTTCCCGGTGTTGTGGTCCAGCCTCGTATCGTGCTTAACATTGGGATAACCTCACTGCACCTTTCCCCTTTGGACGGACGTATTGAAGAAAAATGTGTAAGTATATAAGTAAGTATAAGTAGTCCCTTTTTTCGTGCCTCGCCACAAAATTTTGCATGACAATATTTATTTGCTTCATGCTCGTCGGACTAAGAAAAAAAGGGACTGCTGGTAGTCTATGATTACCATAGATCCATAAATAAATAAATGAATGACTTTATTTCAAAAGACAAAACCAATCAGCAATGTACATACTGACCTCCGTTCATAGCAGCAATATCAGGATCATGGAGTCCATCGGCCGCCCACAAACTACTTATCACCTGTAATACAATCAATTAATGATCACAAGCATGAAACTGCTGTTGTCACTGACAATAATTGTTGTTCAAGGCTGTTCTTAACAAACTGCTTGGGGATATTTTAGGTTTATAAAAGTCTCACCTGAGTGGGAAAATTGTAACCTTTGGGAAATAGTGACCGGAGGGATCTGTCTGAAATTTAAAGAAATATAAAATTACAATGCTGAAAAGCACTGAAGTTACTTCCTTATAGATAACAGAACAGTCCATGTATCATGATTTCCATTATTTATTAATTTTAAACATTATGTAAAAAGAGAATACTGATAATTTATTCTCAATTTATTAAATTAATACTATCTATTCTTCTATTATTTTGTGATGGGTCAACAAATGTTTTGTATATTGAAAGCCTTGCCTCCTCCAGTAGCTATAGCTAAGGCCCTGTCTGCACGTATTGCCAAAAATTTGAAAACAGAAAAATCTGAAAACAGTCTCCATTTTGTCTAGATCTTCATGTGGTACGGACATGAACGCAATTGTGAAAATGGAGTAGTTAGAATGATCCATCCAGGGGTGAGTACAAATATGAGCTCATGTCACACATCACACAAATTCACCAGCAACCAGCATAAACTCCACTGAGCACCTATGGTTATGGGTCACCCATGCAGACTTCACCTTTGACTATAACTAGTACATATACACCTGTAGGTAGCAAGCAGAGATCAGCATTCTTCATTACTGCCATTGTCCGATTCAAAATGTACGTGTAAATCATCTTCACTATCTTTGTCATATCCTTTGACATCTGAATTTACTGCCTGCCGGGTATGTCAAATCTATCGTTTAAATAATCAAGGATTTCTTGCACTGTGTAGCGCCAGAAGCTTATCACCTAGAAACGGGTAACTCTGGTTCAGTGCTCCTGATTATTCCGGACCAATCAAATTAACTTCCTTTTATGGTTTGTTTCTTCATGTGGGCTTGAGATACACGCGAGGATTCAGAGAGAATTGAGGGTAAAACTTCACTTTGTTAGGTCAAATTTGATGGCGGAGGAAATGCGACATCCCTGTTAAGAGACTGGCCTTGGAAAACTCTAGTCCATTTGGCGCTCAACTTAAAAGCTAATTCATTGCCTTTCAGGGACTGAGTAAATGCATGTGCAAAATGGTGTACACGATTGAAAGAATGACGAGTATTAACTACGAGAGTCAGTTTTCAATAGACCAATTCTGATATATTAATATTCTAAAATGTCGCCAAAGCTTAGGGGAATACAACAAAAGATTTTGCATTGAGGCTGAGGGATGAATATATAATTTCTTTTGTTTTATTACCTTAAGCCTCAGCACCATGTTAGTCTACATCGGAATTGGCCTATTTAAAAATACCGGTAGTGTTGTACTTAGCTGCTGCCCAAGCAAATAAAACTTACTGCAAGCAAACTGAGTGGAACTAACCGCAAGCATACTTTGATTAACTTCTAATAGAACTTGTCATTTGTGTGAGCATTGCTTTTAAGTTGTTTATGCCATTTTGCGGGTGCATTTCAACAGTTTAAAAGTAACGAAAGTCAAATATTATCTTTGGACGTGCAGTTGACGCCAATCCCTCCTAAACCTTTTCCTGAGACACTTCTTCCTAAAAACTCCACATATGACCTTTCGTGCAGACAGAAATGGATATATCGGCAATGTTTCACTTTGAAATCATCAAAACGCTGCGACAAGCGGATGCCATTTTGCAGATTTTGCAAGCATCGCATGCAAAGAGCGCCAAAATTTGAATTCCTTAAAAGGGCAAAACTAGTTCAACAATTCTGATTGGTTGGAAATAATCGGCAGCATAGTTTCAAATGCATATCAGGAGTTGCACGCTTCTAGGTGATAAGCTTCTGGTAGCATCTATTAGCGCTGGCCATATTGCCAAAGGCCCAGTCACACAATAACCAAAAATTTGGGATTAACAAATATAACCGTTGGAAGCCTGGGTACTAGAAATAGCAACAACGCGGAGCAAGGACTTATTTATGCATCTACTGTACAATATATCGTACACTGGGCGGTAAAGGGTTAAAGAAAGCTCACCAATACGTCTGCTAATGAGAATTCCTCTGTCAGATGTCCCTATGTCTTTCCTTACAAATGTCTTGGGAATCTGGCCTCCGGCTGCTGCCTTTTCTTTATAATCAACCTATGCACAAGATTCATAGAAAGGGAATCACAGTTACTTAATAATATATTGAATTATTAATAAATTATAAAAGCTTGTAAACTGCACAGCATTAGACCAATTCACACACTGCTACATGTGTTTTGGCTCACTGATGCCTGTGCTGTAATCTTACTCGACCATTACTGGGAATGTTTATATCACGGTCTTAAACAATCTTTATATCATATTTTGTAACTTGGCACTTCGCGCTCTTTTCAGTTTCCCTTCTCCCTTCCCCTTAAGACTGCCTGCCGTGGATGCAATAGTTGCCTTAGTGTGTCCTAGGATTAGTCTCAGTATCAAGAATTCTTTGACTTCACATTAGACACACTGCAGTTGACCTTACTTACCATTAAAGACAAGCCTTTTTCCTTGGCAGCTGTGGATGCTTTCTCACTTACAGCAGTAACTAAAGTGGAATTATCTCCATGCTATAAAAATCCAAAAAGAAAAGTCAAAACAATGCATTCTGCTAGAGGAGATGGAATATAGTAGAAGACTGTGTCAGACATGGAGAGCAGAGGTGGAGAGGTACAGCCTCCCACGTTTTGGGCAGCAAGAGAAATTTGGACCAGGCAACAACTTGGGAGAATTTTTTGGGTAAATGGTTCACCAAAAATTGCCCATATGCCTATGCGCTGTGTTGTGCTATGATTTGTCTCCTTTGTAATTGGCAGCTTAATTTTAAGTGTGCAACAAACATTCCCACACCTTTTATCAGGGGTTCCCCAGGTGTATTCCATGCATATGCCAAGGTTTCTGAACTCCATACTAAGGTTCTTTTTTGTGGTTGCCAAAATTAGTCATATGAATGCCATTTTGAACACATACATGTTGTGGTTTAAATTTATCCTAGGCTTAAAATTTTTTAAACCAGTTTGATGTTGATTTTTTTAATGGACCTATATTATGGAACGAAATAGAAGAGAGACTTAAGATTCTTATTCGTTTAAAAGAGAATTATCCCTGCATTTTATTAATTTCTACTAAGTTTTTCTACTAATTGTTATATTCTGGTATTTCTGTCATTTTTTTTTTCTTCTTACTGTTATTATTTACTTTCTTATTGTATATATATGTCTATGAATTATTTGTACTGTAATCTACTTCATTAATTAATTGTGTAAAATGTAAATGTAAAATGCCTCTTTTCTGACCTTCTATTTATTTTAAAGTAATAAATGGTGGTCACCCAACTAGTTTAGCTTTTTAGTTATTTTGGGTGACCAGCAACTGTATGTATTCTTAATTTATTTATTGTTTAATCATTTATTGTTAATTAATGCAGTTCAAATAAACCTTGTTGTTGTTGTTGTTGTTGTTGTTGATTTCCCTTTGTTTCAGATTATGCCACTCAACATAAGACAATGAGAAATGAAAATCAAACTGGTTTAAAAAATGTTAAACCAAAGATAAAATTAAACCACAACATACATGCAACTGTTTTTGTGCAACTATTGGACTGTAATTTTTACCTGTAAAATGTGATCTGGAAAAATAATTTTGCAAAAGAGATGGTATGTGGTTATGTTTTGATTCTGATCAAAATTGTTGATTATTTCATCAACTTTCTTGTCTTCCCTCGTGGTCTGGAGCACTTATCATTTGAACAGAATTTTCCCTGGAATTTTTTTGGACAAATGGAACTGCATTATTCCTCACCAAGGAAATGTATCAGATTGAGCCATACTATTTTGTCCTAAGTTTCAAAATATATCGGAAAAAAGGGCCTGGAAGACAACAAACATGATGCCGTAAGGGGCCTGACACCAAGTTTATGGTACAGAAATTTCTGGAAGGTATTACTTTTCTCCCAAAAAAACTTCCACCAGAATGAACTGTCCCATCTGAATGTCCCATCTAAATTTAAACTCAAATCTAATCATTTTATATTGTAACTAGTCATATTTCAACTTTGTATGTTGATGACTGTGTAATTAATTAACTATTAACTGATTTCTTATTTTATTTTGTATGTACTTTGGCATTTTATTTAATAATATGTGTTCAAGAACAGAGACAGGACTACTTTAAGAAAGGTGGCCCGCCCAGAATAGCTTCGCTAATTGCGGGTCGCCTAGGACTATGACCATATTGTAATGCTGATAAACAAATAAACTTGAACTTGAATGCACCCCAGAATAACTATTTTTTTGTGCAAATGGTGAGCGCTCTTGGTTTCACTTCGACTGTATAGTCTTGCAACCCACCCTCCCTCCTCCCCCCACGCATTTTACCCAAACGTGTCTCCCAACTGATTGACATCTGGAAATAATTAAATGGTTTCTCAGTATGATCTGAGTCATACCAATGTCAAACTATTTTTTTGTCAAATACACAACATAAGATTGCATTCATGCACACCAACCTCAGCAACAACGGCTCCATCCGCTAACTTGGCCATCTTCCCAGTTGAAAATTTCATAGTTCTATGGTACACAGATTTAAAGGCCTTAAATTAATTAATAAACAAAACGTAACCTTATTTTATAGTCAGAGTGGCATGGCCTTTTTTGGTACATGCTGATATTTTGTTTCGTGAAGGCACTCACTGATACTAACCTGTTTCCAATTTCAAGTTCAACTACACATTCTGTATGCCTCCACCTACTCAGTATTCTAAGTCTTTTTAATGCACTCGTAAACGCAAGGAAATACCCTTTGACTGCCATCGTTTGTGAACTTGTAAAAGCCGCCATGTTGTTTTACCACTGGATCCCAGTCCCACCCGATTTCATGATTGCCCGCTTTCGCTACTGACCGAGAAAAGAGCTATTCTGCCAATATTCTTGGTAGCTTTCGTGTATGCTCGTCGCTTGGCCTTGGAACATGGTGCTCCAGGTTCAAACGCAGGCATGGAAAATCACACTGGTCTGTAACTGAGTTGTGACTTGAACTGATTCGTCAGGCACTGCCCTAAGGGGAGGATTGAGGCAGCAGGGGGAGGGAGGGGGGGGGGGGGGGGGGTCAACACTAAGATTTTTTGGCCTATTGTTTGTGTTAGCTTGTGTTAGGGAAACCCTAAAAATCTTTCACGGTAAAAATCATCATTGTTTTATTCAAGTACAATAAATTCCAACAAAATGTCTTGAGTCTTAACTTACAACAATATGCTACTTGTAAACCTGATTTCAAACATCACTTGGCAATGGGCCAGTAGCCCTAGTTGTCATGAAGCTCTTCGGAACCTCTAATTTCATTGGATCCTGATATCATGAAGCTCTATTGTTTCAGGGCTACGTACATTGTTTGTATATAATTTTCCCAGCCAATCCTGAGACATTCCAAAGAGCTTGTTGGCGGTCCAGTAGCCTAAGCAGAATGAGCATTCATACTACACTACATACCAAGTTACACAACATTAAAAATTGAATGGATCAGTATGCACAGAACAGTGGTTTCAAAATGTTTTGAAGTGGGCGTCATCGACTAGAAGAACAGGCGGCTGTTATAATTGAGCTTTTTGGTCACAAGCTGATTTCTATGACCAGGGTAGCCTGCAGCATAATAGTCAAGTAGCCGAAACCCCTGACAGAACTGGTTGGATTTTGAAATCTGAGAAAACAGTATGATGGAGTATGGAATATTTTGTTTCTGTATTTCCAGTAAGATTTGTGGGTTAATAATGGCTATGAAGGTGGTTTAATTCTGCTCCATTGCTTTGCCCTATAATAAGAAGAAATTTCACTGTTGCATAACATAGTATGGACACTGATCGACTTTGGGCTACCTTAAATGTACCCTTGTTTTACATCCATGGAAGCATTTAACCCTGCTACATGCACATCTGGTGAAAAGAAGTCAAGCATAAACCAGTGGTCTGGATGCACCAATTCTGCACCTCCCATGATCCATGCTATTATTGGATTCTCTCAAAGTTACAGGTTACCAGTAATATTACACAACTTTATTTTAATTTCATTGACCTAAAGAATTAACAGATAACAGGTTTAAATATTGTCTGCAACATTAACAAGACATAGTTTAAAATTTATGTGGAACAGACAGGAGATTAGTCAAAATAGATGCATGGAATAATTATAATGTTAAGGACCCAACATCCTGCTACTAGGGTAATACCCAGCTGGAAAAGGTTGGGTGATGAAATGAGCACATCGGAGTGAAACACATTTTTAAAATATATTTTCAACAAAGTGGGTCTTTTTTGTTTCTGCTTATCTAGAAAGTTTGAAGTTGTATGTTTTTTGAACATTTCTTCCATAAACTTGCTTAAAAACTCTTTTAAAACTAAAACTAAACCAAATTTTGGGCTTACCCAAGTGTAAGAACCTGTGAATTTGTTCTTTGTCTTGGAGCTATTGTTTTTCTGTTCAATATTGTTTCGAGGTTCTTTTGTTGTCTTGTTCATTCTTTGTTTTACATCACTGGTGAGGATGAGCCCAAAGTTTGGAAGATTTGAGTTGATAACAAGCCATTTCCTCAAGCCACAATGAAAGAATCGAGCTGCAAACAGAGAAAATATTGCTCTCTCTCCAGCAATTACCTACCAGACAGGTTATTATATATGTACCCACACTCTCACAGTTTCACCACTTCTATATTAGTAACGCTGTTTATTTTAGAGACCTACCCACCCACCCCCTCCCCTCCCCCACCACAACCACATTTTGGAGCAATTATCCTAGTCTGAAGCTGATATCCAGTCCGTACTGCAGTCTCAGGACTTGTTTACATTTTTGTTTTGAATTCGTTGATACATTACACTTCGGTAACTGTGTATATATGAAGTTTTTTAGTCCGCCATTACAGGTCGTTTTGCTTGCAAGTGCTCAATTAGCTGAAACATCGGTTTGGAATACCCTATATTATTGTTTTTCAAGGATATCCTATTGTTGGACGTTAATAATGAGTTTATACACGTAATTTTCATTTTGGATTGTTTACATTGTTACATTGTGTGAAAGTTGATAAACATTGCAGGCTGAGATTGTACAGTGTAGACTGGAAATCATCTTCAAGACATTACATTTTTACCTCCCACCCCCAAAGGATGGCTGGAGCCCAAACCCACAATTGTTGTTAAGTTTTTGTGTCTGTATATTTGAAAAGATGAGTTGAGGGGTCCAACTTTTGTCAGCTTCTTTGAAGAAAAAGTCCAAACCCCCATTTCCTAAAACCCGCCATCCTTAGAGGGGCGGATAAAAAAATGGAACGTCCCCTTCTTTACTGTATAACATAATCAAGTCCAGTTAAATTATGCAGCTTCTGGGTACTTTTCTTTCCATTCAGCGACATCTTTCTGGTATTTTTCACGTGCTTGAAGGCTCAATTCAACGTACACTTCTTTCTCTACATCAGTCATGTCACTCCATTTCTGTCCTAAAATTTTGATGCGCTCAACAGGAGATTCCCCTTCCATCTCCTCAGAGTTCTTCTTTACAAAAAAGGTATATGGTGACAGTGGTCTTTTGGGATATCCTAGGAGCTGGCGTTTTTCTTTAGTAATTTTTTGCACCTGTGGGCCACGTTTTTCCTGAAGGAAGGCGAGCTCGTCTGAGGTCATTCCTTTCCCAAATTTGCTGACTTTCTCTTTGTATTCCTCCATCATCTTCTCGTAGTTTTGTTTCAGTTGTTCTTTCTCTTCATCTGATAGACTCTTCCACTCTTTAGATAACTCTGAAACAACGGCAGGGGCCCCAGCTCCCGCGCCCAATTCAGCTTGAACTCTGGAAAAGTTATCCTTCAAAAACAGGGCAAACGCCGATGGAGGTTTCTTCGGTAGCTTCTTTAGAGGGGCATTGTAAATCTCCATTTTAATCGCGCGTGCTTTCTTGTAAGGACTCTTTTCCTCTTCTGGCATTTCTTTCCATTTGTCGGACATAGCCCTGTTGATTTCTCGTGGCGTTTTCTCGGGATTTTGTGCAACAAACTGAGCGCGGTTCTCACTGGCAAACAACTGATAAGCAGTTGGGGGACGCTTAACCTTTGCTTCTGTAGCAAGTCCATGTGCCACTATTGTCCGGGACAAGTTCACCTGTCGAAATGGGAGTGGTTCCCGTACTACATAGTACAACAGACGAGCAAAACTCATTTTTCGAAGCGCGCACATCGAAGCCAACAGCAAAACAGCACTGCAACCGCCAAAACAACCTTGCAAAGCGCTCTGGGAGCGCACACTCAAACCACTCAAACAAAGGCATGCAAGGCGTGCTTGAGATTTTTCTGGGCGCGGGGTAGTGGAGGGGACACACAAGGCATCCTCTGTCGAGTGGAAAATTGAACTGCGATGAAAACAGAAAAAGACTGAGTTGATATAATGTTTGGAAGATTAGAATCCTGAACAGTAAGGTCTCCAATATTTACTTAGTGTTTAAAATCACAAGTCTCAAATTCTCCTTGACTGTCATGCTTCTGGTAGCCTGATGCAGGCTTTCGGCCAGTGAGAAGAAAGGTGGGGGTGCGGGCACGTGCTAGCCTCCGAGGAAGCGATGGGAAAGTAAAAAGAGGGTCACACCCTCTTTTTTCCTTTCTTCAAGCAACCAAGCACTGGGGTCAGTACTGTTATTTCCTCTTAACAGCATTTTGTCAAGTAGCTAAACAATTCAGCCTTGTTCAGTTTTGTTTAATATGGGTGACCCTATTCAGCAGAATGGCAACTGACAGTAGTATTGCCCTTACCAACAAGTAAAAGCTAGTTCCGCTTTTGCTTGCGGTTAGCTTTCACACTGGTTCACATTCAAGGGCTAGTTTGCTTGCCATTAGCTTTTACTTGTTGGTAAGGGCAATACTAATTTTAGGAATTATTATATTTTGCTTAGATATTATAATTATTAGATACTTTTAATTATTTTGTATTAATTATTGTAATTAGATTTACTATTTTATTTTATTTTTAAGACATGTAAAGTGCTTTTGATCTTTCATTGTCAAAGGCACTATAGAAATATTAAATATTATTATTATTATTATTATTATTATTATTATTATTATTTTACTACTGCCATTCCGTCATTCTGCCAAATAGGGTCACCCTTAAGGGGGTAAATTTCTAAAGAAACTGTGGTGCTGCATCGATGGAAGTATAACAATATAATTTGGTTTTATCAACTGGGTTGATAATGTGAATTGGCCACTGTAAAGAGATTCAAGAGGTGACGTTTCGAGCGTTAGTAACATGAGTAAAAAAGAATTGCCAATAAGGTTGCAATACTTTTTATTGTTGACATTACTTGTGTAAAATTACTTACATCTTTTTAAAAACACAAATGTTCTGGGTTGAATCTCTGACATTATGACCCTTGAATAATCAGTTTTTTCTGTATCATAAAATACATTAGTTGCAAATTAAGATTTGTACATCACTTTGGTGAAAGCAGTTGACTTTGTGTGCAAACACACTACTAACGTTATGCAAAGACAATGAATCATGTACAAATAACAAAAACTTTCATATTGATACTGTACAGTATTCATAGCATAAAACTGCTACATGTTGTATTAACAATTTTATGATCTATTCCCTTATTCTGAACTGGTTCTCTCTGTCACACTGCAGGATAAACATTGCTAAGTTTGTTCTCAGGTCTTCTCAGCTGTTTCCAGCCTAGATTATCTGGCTTCAACCTGTTATGTTCAGTTATCTTCAGGTTAAAACAGATTAAGCTAGGCTGAAAACACTTTTAACATGAAAACCAATTTGAACTACAACACTGTGGTATATTCTTTCTGTTGGCTGAAGCACAGCCTGACATAGAGAGCTACAATTTCACTACAGTAAAAACCCACAAATTAGAACCTAGAAATTTTAGAACCTACAGGCTGAAATTAGATATTTAAATGCCCAAAAATATAAGAATCTGTTAAGCCTGACAAAGAAAAATAGGTTCTTATACAGAAAAATCACTCCAATTTTTATGGTTGAAATTTTTGTAAGAAACGTCTGACAAAAGGTTAATCTGTAAATTTAAAATAGATAAATAAATTGTGTGTTTCTTTGATTTACATTTTTTATTTTCACTAAAAATATGTCTTCCACAATTCTACAGTGCAATATAGGCAATTTGAAATCTAAATATCTAAATATAATTATATTGATGTTCTTCTTAAACCTCGATTGTTTTATATAAGCTGATGTCTTGTGATTTGCAGGTGACAGCATATACCGTTAGGAAGATAATTGGCCATTTTCAACAGTATGGAACCTTGACTGCATTTTCCCATGGCGGAAGTGAGCCACATAAAATATCAGGACTGCCACTAAGGACCGGGGCCGGGGAATTCGCCCGGCTACTACTACTACTTTCAATTGAAACAAAGCCAAAACACTGGAAAGTGAAAAATACATCAAACAACAAAATCCCCTGGCTACGTTTTCACTTTCCCCGCCAACATGAAAAATAAGTGACAGCCCTGATATATTCACAAAAAACTTGTAAGAGCTTTGCCAGAAACTCTTTTTCCTACCATTTACACAAATAAGAATTTCTACTAGTTCTATAAGAACAACATTCACAAGATGTTTTACACATCACTGCTTAAACATCCTAGGTTCTTATATGCGGGTTTTTACTGTATTCACTGATCATTCACAAATATGAAGACTTTGCATTAAAACACAACCATTTGCTGTTACCAAAACCATAAAAAGTTTATCTGTAACTTCTGATCAATATTGGTTAAAAAGCTTTCTTGTGTTTTCACTCAACAACTTCCATTCCTTCAACAGTTTCATCTTCCTCATCATCAGACTCCTGCGACCACTCGATCCCTTCAATGTGCTCAAAATCCACAAGTTCTTGAACAGCAAGAACTAGAAAAAATAAATCAATAAAACAATATTTTTGTTTGTATCATGCTACTACAGGTATGACCTGTTTTTATTATATAGTTTACCTCATTTCGTATGAAAATGTAATTTACATTGATCGTAAATCATCCTTGTTTGTGGACATGATCTTTGCCAATAAAAAACTGGGATCAATCATCGTTTCTGGGAAACCCCCACACACCCCACCCTAGCATTTGTTTCTCAGTGACTTGTGGCTTAAGAGCAGAAACGTATGTTAGGGGTGGGGAAGGTAAGGGTTTTCACAGAAATGATGATTGATCCAAAGACTGTTGCTCATTACTAACAAAGATAAACAAAGAAAATCAACTTAAGACTTATTACCTTCTGCTTCTGAAATTACACCAGCAATCTGCTTATAAAGTCTGGTAACATTGCTGACGACGTTGATATACTGATGTTCAACTTCAACCCGGTGCTCCACAAAAAGACGATCATTGAGACATAAGGTGCACAAGAGAAACATGCCTTGCCGCAACAACATCAGACTGAGGCTGAAAGACAAAAAACACAACATACACTGTAAGATGGATATTACGATGAGATAGTTATTATAAATTAAACATTGTATTTTGGACAGAAATAAATATTATTTACCTGCCCTTTGCATGCTTAATCAGAGACTCGGATGGAACTTGGCAAAGCGAGTTCAGTACTCTGTCTAACATCAACACAAGGCATTTGATGAGCTGTAAAATGATTCCACAATTTAGTTAATAAAGAACAAGAAAAGCAGAGTTTAGCCTATATTAGTATATACTAAAACAGTGGATAGCATTCTAGGTGTGCGCTGATTGGCTATTCAGACATGGGATATCCTAGTTTGCTATTCACCTCTGAGCAAATCATGAACCTCCCAGACCCTCATGTAAATAATTGACAGAGTTGAATAAAATTTATGAGTTGCAATAATTACAAGCTTTATTATCTCACTGTTTTTTGTATAATATACTTAAACAACTATTAACCTCAAACCTTGCTAGTGGCTAGTGTTGGATATTTACCTTGCTGCTTTGCAGCTGGGTAATGCTACTAGCCACCTCCACTTGAACAGCGAATATTTGTTAATTACAACATACATGCATGGTACAAAGAAGTTGAATTTTCCAAATTGCCCTTCGAGCAAGCTGAAGCCAGAAAGTACTAGCCTGGAGGTCATTTCCACTAGCCCGAAAAAAATTTCAGAAGTGTGATGAATTAATTAATTTGTGAAAACTTTCACTTGCCCATCGAGCAAGTGTCAGGATAAAATCCATTAGCCCAATGGCAAAATCCACTAGCTCCGGGCTATCGGACACTAACTTCCATGTACGCTGTACATGTTCTGTAGGTATAAGACTTAGACCAACTCTGTTCAATCATGAAATGAAATGTAGATGTGATAACCACAAAATATCTACACCCACCCCAAGGAAGGTCAGTTGAAATTCTGAGGAAGGTAGGGAGGGAGGGCTCAAAAGCCAAATGTTCAACAATAAAGTGTTGCCTAATAGATGTGACCCTTTTGTGCTAAGGGTAATCACCAGACAACAATTGGAGGAGTAGACAAAGAGTCACTAGTGGTGCCATGTGATTACCAACTCAAACAAGAAGTCAGAATAGATCTTTCCATACATGTATGTGCCCATTCTGAATTTCGACTAATTGTCAACAATTTATTGATCAATGTCAGGTGTTTTGAAGTTTTTTTGAACAGTTACAGGAAACAATCACAACAAATCAGCCAAAAATAAGTCCACATTTTGGCTTATGAGCATGCACTAAAAATAGTCCATAAGCTAGTCACAAAATCTACCGTAGTTAAAAAACTGAAATTATAATGCTTCAAAATTTGGTACAATTAGGCAACAAGGCACCCCCAAAATGATTTAACACATGGAAGGTTTAATAACATATTTTAACATGCAACATAGCAAAATTAAAAGTCACCTCAAGGCTGCATTGGCACTCACTTTCCAGGGGGTACAATAAGAGAGACGAGTCACTATTCTTCAGGAGGCTATTAACAAAGCCTATAATCTAAGGAAGAACTCAATGTTGTTAACAACAACGCTCATGATGGAAATTCAGCAATATTCCTTTTTTCATTCAAATGTACTGTACCTGTAAATGAACTTGTTGGCAATGAGCGGCAGGAACATCATCTGGTCTAAAAATCCAACCCTGATAAATCTTGAGTAAGAGACAATCAACTGTTTGACAAGAAAACCAACAAAACAGTGACATACTGTTAACTGTTAATTGACAACAACTTGTTAAGAAACTGTAATCACAATGTGCCAACGGAAGAGTGATTATTATAAACAATAGAAAACTGCGCTGTTAGATGTACAGCGTGACGAGAACACTTACGTGACTTTGGGAGAACACTGTCAAAATAACTGAGCTGTCACTTGAAGAAGAAATTGACTCTCAGTTGTTAAAATGTCTTCCACAAAGGGAAACTGTCTGGTGTTTTATCTGGTTACAGTAGGATCATTTTCAACTAGGTGCCTTACCTGATTGAGAGCAGAGTCTTTTCTGAATGCTGCTGTGTCTTGTCAATGGTATTAGGAGTGACATGACCAAAGAAAGTGCACTAAGAGTCCAATCTCTGGATAGACACTGAGACAGCAGACTATCAGACAGCAGTGGCAACATTCTGTGAAAACAAAATGATGTTTTATTTCCCAAGAACAAAATATCAACAACCAAATAAGACAGGTATGACTACAACCAGTGCATAATCTTACATACACACATACATACACAACTTTATTTAAACTCATACACTGTACATGACTAATAAGTAAAAATTAATTACGTCCTAGAGTATTCACTTTTTGCCATCTTCCCCTTTCCTTTTTTCAAAGCATTAAAACTCATCAACAATAGATGAGGTTGGGGGATGGTGCTTATACGGATGGTGGGACCGAGAACGTACGAGCCGAGAGCCATGGTAACCATGGCAACCCTGTGAGCGGCCACCACCATCCAGCACCGTCACACTGAATAGCAATTCAGTGGAAGTGATGATACCTACCTGAAAGGGGAGGGGAAGGGCGGGGGAGAACAGCACGAAGGCTTCGCAAACTCAAAGAGTGAATGCACAATGATTCTCAGAAACCTGAGTCCTGTAAATACCAAGACCCCTGCGACTTACCAGGCCACCCCGCGACAACACGAGCCGCCATAAAGAAG
The DNA here is from genome assembly GCA_947652115.1 of Blastomussa wellsi. Taxonomy (NCBI): domain Eukaryota; kingdom Metazoa; phylum Cnidaria; class Anthozoa; order Scleractinia; family Plerogyridae; genus Blastomussa; species Blastomussa wellsi. The sequence goes on along the minus strand of OX393565.1, from coordinate 27,746,704 downwards.
ACCGCTGCTTGCATTGTCTCGATTTTAACTTCGCCTAAATTACATTTAGCCACATTTAAAACAAATATATGTTTTGCTATTAGTTTTTGTATTTTAGCGTTTTCGCTCAGTGAGGGGGGGAGGGGGCATGTTCCACTTTTGCAATTCTTGTTTTAAACACCCACAAAGTCTAATTTTTGTCATCCAATCAAGCACTAGCACTGGCACTCACTCACTGGCAGGACCTGAAAGATTTTATGACATCATAGTGTGACCAGTTGCAAAGGACTATGAGACAAAAATGCAAGTCTACTCTGGTAGACCATAACTGTTCATCAACCTGTACTGGTTTCTCTCACTGTTTATCTGTACCAGTCGAAATATTGTCGTATTGTCTGTACGGTTTTAAATTTAAACTAACATCAAAAAGAAGTATAACTGACAGCTTTAAAAAGACACACACCTTTGACAAGTAATTTGTACTTAATCACTGGCCATAATTCATCTAGCTCTCCAAAAAAGGGAGACTTTTTGAACTTGTTATGTTGCTCTCTGACAGGGACAAGAGCAGCTACATGTACCTTAGAAAGCCTTGTTCATGGTTAGTCAAATCGCCAGGATTTCAAGATGACATGGTCTGATAATTAAAGCAGTTTAGTTTGTTCATTGCATACATAATATTTGCTTAGAAAAACATGCAAAAAAAAAGGTTTTTACGAGCCTCGGCAAGAATTTTGCTTCACAGTTTTTCACCAAAGATGTTAAGACTTGCAGAGCAGAGTACACAACAGCCATGGATTCTTTCTAAAGAAAGGAGAAGAACGTCAGGTTCAAATTTGGTTTCCAACCTTGATTAACCTGTTTTCAACTTGAACTGAACAGTTAAACAATGTCATAACAGTTTGAATTCATCAAAAATAATCTCAGAAATTGTTTTAAGTATTAATAAATAAAAGTATTAATTTCAGCTTGAAACAGATTGAACCTGAAAACCTAAACATTGTATATACTGCCACTTATTAAAACAACGACAACTCACTTGGTGGGGAACCAACAGCTTGAACAAGTAGCCAAGCAATTCTGTCCTTTGAACAATGGCCTCACTGTCATTATCTGTCAAAAAGGGAGATACATGTACGAAACCAAAAAATCATAAGGAGTGTAACAATTTACAATGTTTCGTGTTCCAATAGCAATGTAGCATCAATATTTAAAAGTTCAAAATAATCACAATAGTTTCATTAAGTTTTTAACCATTGACAGTTTGCAGATAATTTTCTTGTAGTTCTTTTTCCTTGCATGCAATTGTATCGCAAAGATCATGGGTGTATAATTTATTAATAACTACATGTACCCATATGAAGGCTGAATTTTTTAAGGTTCCCATGCTAACATACCTTTCTAATTTCTAAAATTTTAGGTCCCTACTAACTAAATAAAGATTGTCAAAGAACAAATTAAACAATTTGAGTATGAAGGCAAATTTTAAGGCCAAACCTTTGACAGTAGCTTTTATCATCTTGCATACACCTGAGCAGTGTGAACTTTCACCTGAACTCTTTCAGGAACAAAACAAGAATTCAAGAGGTAATGTGAGTTACACATAAGTATTCAGTATTGCAATCTATGAATTTTAGTTAGTTCTCTTTAGTTTTGTTAGGAATGAACTTCATATTGGCAGAGTAACAGTCAGTTTGCTGTCTTTACTCGAATGGGCACCATCCTAAATCCACCGTAAGTACAAAGATGGCAACTAGTACATTTTCCTTTTATTCTTTGCGTGCGAAAACCCTAAAAACGCAAAGAAAAGCCCCTAAACTTTCAAACTCAGCAAGAACAATGTTGTTTCTTCAGGAACAAATGTCGTTAAAGTGTAACTTTCTATTTATACCCTGTGGGCTCTGTTAGGGTTGCAAGGTATTATGGTAAAATGTACAGCCGCCATCTTTTTTCCTTCAGTGGATTGAGCATTGCTCCTGCCCCATCTTGGCTTTTCTGTGTTAAATTCATAGTTGTGACATTTCAGCTGTTTATTGTTACTTATTTGTACATGACTTGCATCCATTCTTTGATAGCCTGTTTACTACATTTTCATGAAATTTAGTTCCTTTCAATGTGAGAAATTGAAGTCTCATGAAATTTGCCTCTCCTATTTTTGTAAAATTACGTTCCTGTAAAAATTAAGTACATGTAACAACAAGGTAATACAGTAGAAGTAAAAGTAAAAATTATTAACACAAAATTATAGTACAGTCCAGAACTGATTACCTTTTCGATGACGATTTTAACACATGAAAAGAGTGGGTGCTGAGAAAAGCCTTCTGCTTCAACTCCATTACTTGAAAATGTCTGTTTTGAAGAAAAAAGGATTAAACAAGTACATTTTTGCCACCCCAAAAGCCATACCCATATTTAACTTAAGCTATTACATGTAAGTGGTAAAACTATGTGAATGTTCCTGTAGGTGCTTTTTGCAATGTGTATGTAGTAGCCATTGTTTGTAAAGCCTGTTTCAATGTTCAATGTTCAATGTTTTGTGTGCAACTTGAACAATTTGTGATTGTAAACAATTTAACTTGTCAAAATTCTCCCAACGTTTCTGTCTTGAGTTACTGCATCAACCTGCCTGCTCAGGACACTATTGGGGTCAGCCCTTTAGATCCCAAGCATTTATTTCTGAGTTAGCTCACCCAGTTATTGAGTTTTTTATTCAAACCACCTGTCTGCAGAGATCGCAATTGAAAAAAAAATAAGATTACAAAAACAACATGCAAAAATTGTGCAGATTTCTACCTTTGTTTTTTGGCCTTTTGTTTCCACTTCTCTGTCACTGTCATCTCCACTGCTATCACTGTATTCCCTGTCTGGCTTTAAAATACATTCACAAACTTCACAGCTGTAAAGCACAAGAATGTTTAGAAGTCTAAGGGAAGTAAGTGCAGCAGTCTGCAAGGTAGCAAGATTTTTTGCATGTTCACTTTCAAACCCTAAGCTGTCATTTGGCTGTTGTGTTGGAGAACCTCTGGTCAAACAAGTGCTTAAGATGTTGTCTTCATTAGTTTCAGTCCTTTGTTCAATGTAATGTGCAATGTGGCTCTCAAGCAAAGGGAGAAAGTTGACATCAGCTGGCAAATGATGACGACCTTTACAGTTTGGTGTTAAGCCCTTTGAGTCATTGCTGTCTACAAGTGGAAGATTTAAAAGCCCAGATAAAGTTTCCATCACTAAAGTGTTATCCCAGCTAATTGAAGTATCTTTCTGTATAACACTGCTTACAGATCTCTGCAATTTCGAGTTAGCTTGAGTTTCAAATAGTCGCAGAGTGTGCGAGACATCTGTTTCATTGAGGCTTGTTTTCTGCATGGCTGGATGAGGGTTTATGGAAGCTGGTCTATTGGACATCAAAAGTGATAAGATGCTTCCTTCATTTAATGTTCTATTCTCTGGATCAGAAAGAAGATTTTGCAGTTCTTTTTCATGTGGTGATAACAGGTTTTGAACAAGTTCAACTTCAGGGGAACTTTGAGCATATAATTTCACTATTTCTCTTTCACTAGCATCTGTTTCCCATTGCTGCACTTTCATCCTCTCCAGAGTGGACAAGCTACTGGAAGTGCCACTCAAGGTCGAGTTTTCTGAGTTCTCTCCCTCAGAAAGCCTTTGTGAGTTCTGCTTTCTTTGAGTTTTCAAATCCTTTGAACTCTGCTTTATACACCTGGGTGGCTTTACTTTGCCTTTGGGGGATGTTTCTTGGAAAAATGAACTTCCTGTTGGAAAAATTTCGCTCAAATTAACAGTTTTCTTTTTCGGACTGCTGTTATTTCCTTCTGTCAATGAAGCTGTCCTTTTCTTGCTCTGCTCAATCATTTGTGAAATTTCTCGTTCTTTAAACCGAATTTGAGTTGTTAAGTTTTCAACTTGTTTCTCTAATTCTTTTTCAAGCTGACTTTGTTCTCTGGCTTGTTGTTCTTGTATAGCTTTTTCCTCTACTTGCCTTTTCTTCTCATCAGCCTGATAATGCTCAAGAGAATCTCTCAAGATCTTGATTTCTCCATCTTTACAGAATTTCTCCTCTTCAAGTGTTTTTACCTTTAAGCTTTCAGTTGCAAACTCTGCTTTTAATCTTTCAATCTCTTTTTTCAGATTTTGCATTTGACCATCTTCAGGGAGTCTTGTCACAGGGTAGTTGTGATTGCGACTGTTAGTGTCCAGACTGGTTTTGCTAATAGTATTTCCAGTCACAGTGGGTACATGTACATGACCACTGAGTGAGGAGACAGATCCATTACATTGGTTAACAAATGAATGTAATACTGAGTCACTTGTCTTAAGTGGTTCCACATGAGCACTCTCTTGTGGATGTGTTCTAATTGGTGCTCGTAATTCTCTTGAATTACTTAAAGGAATCCCCACCGTGTCACTCAAATTGAAGTGGGTCATTGAAGATGCAGCCATACTATAGTCCTGAGTATTTTTTGTAGTATCGTTTTCATCAGAATCACCTTCATCTGGGCCCAGATGCGATGACGAAAACACGTTTCTACTGGTAGAAATGAAGTTCTCGTTTCTCGGGGGAAAATTGGAAGTAAAGTTGGGAGTATTCGTCCCGTGAGTTTCCAGCTTCGAAGATACCATCCGATCACATTCATCAAGTTCTACAGCTGTCAAAAGATCATCATCGTCAAAATCATCTTCAATAGCATCGAACTCTTCATCAAAAGCATCAAAAGGAAGATCACGACACTCTTCCTCGGCAGCAATCTCCTCTGGTCTTTTATCAAGCAAATCATGCGAACTTTTGAACTTCTTGTACGGAGACTCGCGATGTGTGTTCGCTCGTAGCTGAACACCACTTGTTGAACTCCCGGATTGAGCTGCAGACGAACTGCTATCTCTTGAACGCAGTGCAGCTGGATTATAGACAAAATTACGCCTCCTCTGATTCCCCAGGAGGTTATTATTACTAAAGTTAGCCATCGTTCAAGAAACCTTAAGATTACAGTACATACTCGAAGTACGATCAGAAAATCACAGGGAAATCGAAATCTACCGCGAAGACTGATCTCGTGGAGACTTCTGGGAACGAACGTAGATTTCTTTTGAGCGAGAGACCACTGACCAATGAATTCGCAAATATAATCCGCGCGAGAAGCTTTGTCGTGTAATTGTTAGTTATGCAAATTAGTTTATCTTTTTAACGCATACATACACAATTGGCATATGTTCAGTAAGTTGTTCTCGTAACATTAAAAATCAAAATTGTCTTCATCTTCATCCTGGGTAATTTCAGTTGGGATTTTCTCAGGTTCCACGTAGTATTCCGACAAAAAAACAGGTATAACGAACACGGAAAACTACTTGCGCGAATAAATCCCAGCAAGGTGCGCGAAATAAAATTGCGCGAATTGATATTGCATCGATATTGAATTGAAACGCTGTCATACCAGGAACGCGTAAATACACGCTAGACTATGCACACATTGTCTGAAATACTAAAGTTTGCGCAAAGGGTTCGAAAGTTTCAAAACAAGCATGGATTTGTGACCATGTCATTGATCTTACCAATTCTTCAATCATTGACAAAGGAAACAACCTCACCCGCTCCGGTGTAGAACTTAACCCCCAAACCTCACCTCCTCCGGTGTAGTACTTTACCCCCAAACCTCACCCCCTCCGGTGTAGGACTTAACCCCTAACAGTACGCGCCGTCACCTGCAAATCACGAGAAGTCTGTTTATTGGAAAATCCACGATTGTACAAGTCAAGAATTTCCTCTCTGAATTGGTCTGAGAGAAGTTTCACAGGCTCGTAAATTCGGCCTCGCTGGTTTCTTGCCGCCATTTTGAAAAGGAAACAACATTTTCCATATTAGGAGCATCCCTTGTTCGCCTTGTCCGATCAATCGAGATCAAAGAGGCCAGCGCATGAGTTTCCTATTTACATTCAACGAAATTAATGACTTATACTTCTGACCGGTAGTCCAGCACCTCATATAAACGTATTTTTTTTCATTTGTTCTCCTTGACAATAGGCTTCAGTGTTATCTGGGTTAGAGGCTTTGTTTAGGATTGTTCTCTATTGTTTCCACGCCCAATGGTATTGCCGCTTCAACAAGGTGCTGCTGGACCCCTTCTGACGGAGTTTAGGTAAAAACTCAGTTTATAATAACTTTTACTTCAACTTTGCTTTACTTTTGATTTATTTATTTATTTGTTGTTGTAGTCGTCATTGCCTTTTCATTATTATAGTGATAAGCGGACCTTTATGTACACAGAAATATCAGAGTGACTTTTAATTTAAGAAAGCATCTAAGTCACGTCATAGTTTTCTAGATCCAAGTAATAAATAGCTTATATACATTACACTGATATTTCGAAACAAATATAACACTAATGACAGGTGATAACATCGACCGAAGAGAGGGAAATCGAGATACAAACTCCAACGCCAGCGGATAACTGCTGACGTCATTAATTCCAGTATGGCCACCTCAGAGGATCACTTTGAATTCATGCCGATTTCTGAGCTAGCTTGTAAATCAAAGCCGCCCTATTAGCTTGATGTACTTAACGTTTGCTAATAAGCTAAAACGGCCATTTTTTCTACAGTGTTTCTCATAAACTGAATCAAAAATATCACACCAGTTATAAAAAGCTTTGGAATGGTATGGAATGTCCTGCGAGAAAGTGTTTGATAACTATTTTATACCATGCCACAGAACATATCGGCGGGAATAGCATCACAGGGCACGATGGGAATTTTGGGTGTAATCCTTTATTCTGATTGGCTGTATTTTCTATGAAATGGTATAAGATTTAACGCTTCACAACATGTTCAAGTATTGCTCCAATCATTTTGCACTTGCATAAAATAACTGCTTTCCAACTGCTGAAAATTGCCGGTGTGATTATCACCGAGACGTTGAATAAGTTCTTATTTTCCTTGCCGCTCCGTTTGTGATATGATCTGTATCCGGGTAACATTATTTGACACCAGTTTGCACTGCACGGTTTGGAGGCTTTCCTTCGAGTTCTGATTGGCTCTTTGTGTTATTTGAGTGCTCTATGATTGGCTATACAGTTTTTAGGAAGCCGCTCCACCAAACAGGATACTTGACACGTAAATTCCAAGCTGTTGTTACATGCCAAGAACATAAAACACATCAAGAAATAGTCCATAACGCTTAGCCAAAAACAAAGCAAACCAACGGCAAAAAAACTTCAAACGCCAATGATAATGACAACGGTCATGGACTGAATACAAACAGCATGCGAATTTCTCCGACACTTGTTACTTACGGCCTCCCTTAGTCAGTATTAGATTACTTTATTATTTACATATTTACATCTTGGCTGACTGCCCGTATGTACATCCATCGCATTTCCTCTTTCTACTCCTTAACGGACGAACAATAAATAGATTTGTATTAATTGAATAAATATACTAAACACCAATATCTGATCTTTTGTGGTAAAATAAACTACTTAGTAGCCAATAGATATTGAGGCGGTCCTTCTGGGTTCTTGTCAATGTTTGTTACCATGATGACAAATTCTAAGGAGAGATTACAAAAGTAGGGTTAGACTAAAATTCACATACTCGTCAGCTAGTGACACCGGAAGGTGCTTAATCCGTGTTAATTCGACTTTCCTCCTTCCTCTTACGGATTCCAAGCTTCGGATGGGCTGCTAGCAAGCCACTATAGCCCACCAAGGAATTACGTTTACAGCAGTTTTTACAGGTTGCCTATATGTACTGTTTGTGGTCATGTATTTATACACCTGGGTGCAGAGAGGTAGCTGCTTATAACGTGTACAAATAACCCGTTAATACGTCACTCGAACCAAAACGCATTCGTTATTTTCCAAACCAAAAAATTTAGTACTTTAGAAACAATATTTAACGTTAAGTAACGAGAAGTTTAGTCAGAGAGGTCGAGGCCTTTGTGAGCGAGAAAGTTGTACAATTAGGTCTGGTTTTGTTTTGATTTATAATCCAGTTATATTCATCGAATTCGCTCTGTTAATATTGTATACACAGAGTGGTTTTTGCATCCTGGACGTTTATTAAAGAATTGACAGTTGTTTAAAAGTGCAAATGTACTGTCCGGGCCAGTGATGAAATTTGGCCCTATCCCGTTATTACGGCCAAATTTTATGGCCCGTTATTGAACGTATTAACGGGGTTCCACTGCACTGTAAGAAACGAAGTACGAAGTGTGAATGCATTTAGCCTAAAAATTATCATTAAAAGTATTATAAAATTCGCTTAAAAAATAGGATAGCAATATTGTTCTATAATAAAAGAAAATAAAAGAATATATGTTATTCTTAGCTTTAACATTCTGGTATAAGTACCTGTTCATGGGACACGAGCGTTGCCTTTGAAGATGCAAACGCTTAACGGGAGGCACGAAGGGTGCTTTAACAAATGGCCTTCACTCACTGTGAATTACCTTCAAAGTTGATGAATCCATCTCCATTAAGATCAGCTTCTCTCATCATTTCACTGACTTCTTCTTCGGTTAATTTCTCTCCCAGACTTGTCATAACCATACGAAGTTCTGAATGACTATAGGAATGCACAAATAAGGAGAAACACCATTTATAAAAATATCCAAATCAATTTAATTCAATTCTTTATTTACACTACAAGAGAAATTAAATATAATGCTTACAGTAGAAATGAAAATAAGGAGAAAAATAAGTTTCTTGTGTGAACGGTGGCCAAAGTAGCAATGGTTTTCAACTTGGTCAGAGAATGGCAGCATATTAGTTTAAATAAATTTAAATTAGATTTATTTTATTTACTTAGCAACGAGATCAGACAGTGAAATCACGCTTAATAGCAGGATTAGCAGCATGATCAGGGTTAATTTTATAGAAGATGAGAAAATATTACAGCAGCCAGTTCTAGACTTGTCCACCAAAGGTAAAACACGTTTAAAGGGTGTTTTGTTAAACACAGTTTAAATTTGTTTTCTTCATATACGTTGCTAACTGATGTTTGTCAACTTCAAATTTTGCACAATGAAATGACAAAATAGAGCTTACTTGAACCCTATGTGAAATTGCAATCTTTCAGTTTTCTGATGCGGACTTTCATTTTGTTAAACCTGGTTTAATTAAACATGTTTCGTTGGTGTGAATCGGGTATTAGACATGCAGCCAATCTAAAGAACTTTAGCTTAAGCCTTTGTGAAAGCATCTGTGAGATTGTGGGCTTATTAAGAACTGAGTTGGCTCCCCCCATTCGAGTTCACTCGCGCTTTGGTTCGTTCACTACGAGCGATATCCTGGGTACCACAAAAAAACCCTCTGGCACCCAGGCGAGACACGCGCTTGCTGGAAACAATTCAAAGAATTTGTCGGCTACGCAGGCTACGTCCACGAACAAAGGGTTATGACATTGACGAAATGCTTTAATATTTGTTGAATATATTTGGTAGAATGCCGGGAAATTTAAATTAAACGTGTCCGACTTGACATTACCTGCTCCAAATTTGTTACGTGTCATCAACTTTCTGACATGAATAATGAAACACAGCAACACAGGTAAAGGGTTTACGGCAAACACAGAACGGAAATAGAACGGCATCAGAAAACTTGATAGATTATTTGTGATTAACTCAATTGAAAATGCCAGATCTGTATTTTTCGTGAACTGAGATTTGAACCTTACTGTTAATAACTAACTAGTCACACCTTATTTGCCCGTCTCCATTTTTGTCAAAAACTCGGAATGCTTCGCGCATTTCACTCTCAGAATCACGAGCCTGCATCTGTTTCTTCATCATCAACAGAAATTCCTCAAAGTCCACTTCACCATTTCCTGAAAATGGCAGAGAGCATTTATGGAATCTCTTCCAGAATTTAATAGTTCGATGTCAATCTATTGAAGGCGTCCGAGTTATCGGGAGTTCGGGTCTTCGAGGTTTGAGAGTTGGTTTAAGAGCACGCTAAAATCCGATAAAGCAATCCGTCATTTCATCTGAATACCAGCTTGATGCAGATCATTGTGTTTTTTGTTACTTTTAAACCCAGTTAATACCACCCTTATTGTCAGGAAATATATGACTGTTAAAAAATGCTTGAGTTCCTATTTTCTATAGCTGTTTTCACAATGCAGCCATACAACTTGACTTAAGACTATAAGGTAGAAATTAAACGAACGGCTGATAGGGTTAAACATAGACATAGCCTGGATTGGGAATTCATTTCTCTGCAAAACACATAAAGGAAGCAAAAAGGATCTTTAGAACCTCAGTCAATGTTCCATCTTGAAGTTAACGGAGCAAACTCGAACTCGGTGTGGTGTTGCTAGGTGACGATGTTTCAATGACTTCTAGACCTTCCTTTCCTCGCAATTGAGTTCCCTAGTCCAAACAATAAGGCTGCAATACTATCCCTGCCACCGAAATTTAGAGGTTATAGGAGCTGCGAGGCTACTGGCAAATGAGTAAGGCACTCAGTTTGGTTGATTCATCTACGTATGGGACACTGCTCATACCCTAATGAAGCTAAACATCAGAAAAATGAAAATATAATGCAAAGCATTTATTAATTCGAAGCCAAACCATCGACTGCAGACTGATTGTGACCGGTAAACGAACTACATTTCCATTTAAAAAACTCCAATTTTTTAACAGCACAATTATTGCACACTTGCGATATTTCCCGAGCTTGAAAGCCACAACAGAGCATAACGTTCGACATGGCACACTTCAGTGCTGTTTACGACAAGTACGAATTGAAAACGGGATTCAGCCGCGCCGAATGCGACAAACATGCACACATAGACTGCATGCTCCGCTTGGCAGCCCTTAGGGCCGCCGGAGCTCCGCTATGATAAGTACTTCTTTGTTTTCATCACGCCTCAAATAAATCTCCTTTAGCCATGTTGTATTTCATTCAGAATATAACTACGATCTCATCAAATTGTAATGACAGCGATGTAAAAACAGATTACTAATATTTTAATGAGCTTTAATTTACTGTAGTAAGCGTCTTAGCAGTTACTGTACCATCGGATCCAAATGTTGTTTCTGTATTCGGTTTAGCCTCATGCTCCTCCTTCAACTGTCAGCGACTTACGAGCTCGTTAAAGGGTAAATTCTCAACATTAACTCACAATAATCGTTGTTAAAAGGATCATGGCTTTAGATGCAGTTACATCTAAGATGTTGAAGTTTAGTTTGTGATCGATTGACAACTACACCGAACCAGAAAAATGAAAGATTATCGCTTTCACCTTATTCATACCGCTGAAAAGTCTCAAAACTACCTGATCATTGTTTGTTTATTTTCATATGTGACGTGAAGTTTCAACAGAAACCCAAGGAAATTTAACTGTGTTTCACATGCAAATAAGGTATTCTTCTTATTTAATCTGCGCGATGAAATGGATAAAGATAAAAGGTGTTCAATTTGCGGACAAAGATTACAAAGCAAACACAGTGGCGATTCCTTCCGATTGAAACTATGTAATATTTCCATTTTAAAATTATGTTATTTATATGCGGCTTTTCGTTGTACGCTTAGTTTCATTTAGCAAAATATTATGTTAAGAAAAATTGTGGATGTCACTTGAATAAAAAGCAGTGGAAACGGGATACTCTGGTGCGTCAAATATACTACAACGAAAACTTTTTTTACAGTATATTTAGCTAATCTTAATAATTCTGAAAATAGCCAATAGTAATTCAAACAGTTTGGTGGTGCCAGTGCAAAGAAAGGGAAAAGATTACAAGAGGATTAATTAATGTCGAGAATCCTCCTGCAATTTAAAATTAAAACTAGCAGGAACACATGCCAGTGTTTCTTATATTCATTGGAGAACAAAATCAATTTCCATAAAAAAGGATTGAAAACTAGAAAGTTTTAATAAAGCTTAATCATGTTTATCGGAAAATCATCCAGAGTGAAAAAGAAAACTGACATTGACAGAAATCAATCTTCCATTAAATATGAAAATACTTCTCAGGTTAAAGTAGAAAAGTGATAAGTCTTCAAATAATGGCCTTCGAATTCGATAAAACGTGCGGCTCGAGATGTTAGAAAGTAACTCCAAAATATCTGATGAACGGCTGCAATATTTGTTTTGCTAGCTCGACTGGTCGGGTGATTAACTTAACGATTTAATTTCTTCTTTTTAAAATAATCTGCACTGAACATATAATCGTGCCACGCAGCACATAACAGACTGAGGTGAACAGAAATATAATTTTCGTTAATTCATTTTGTACCAATTGCAATGATTTTCACATTTGCGCAAAATAGACATACGAACTATACTTTTATTTTTTTATAATCCACCTGTTAAATGGATTAAAAACATGACTCTTTTCCCCTGAATCTCCACATGGACGTTTGCAGTGGCTTTAAAACATTAAGATTTCTACAGGTCGGCTGACAGCTAAGTTAAGTAGGAAAACCATCAAGTAGCTCAGCATTTAAAACAAAAGCAATTTACCATCTACATCAACTTCGCGGATCATTTGCTGAAGTTCGTCTTCAGTGGGGTTTTGTCCAAGGGACTTCATGACCACCTCGAGTTCCTCATTGGAGATAGTGCCACTTCCATCTTTGTCAAACAGCGAAAACGCTTCGCGTAATTCTGTGCAGGGGAGAATTAAGAGTGGCAAAGCCGATTAGCTCAGGTTATTTCTGGCCTGAGCAACTTTGTAGTGTTAAAATCAAAATACAAATTACATCTCCAGAAACACTTCTCCATCTTACCGTTAATTTGTTCCTCTGTTAGTTGGCGCTCAACCTGAAAAAGAACGCCGTGTACTGATCACAGGAACAAAAATGGGAAGTAAAGAAAGAGAATACGAAAACCTCTCCAGAATTATTGTCATAGCTGTCTCGCAGTCTAGTTGACGCAACGATGCGAGAAAACATTTGAAAGCGGCGCTTGCTATCAGCACAAGTGAATGTACAAAAAGAAGCCATCATTTGCTACATGTACTTACTGCCATGATTGCTCGCTCGTCGCGGAGAGAGAACTTTTATTCGCGCGGCTCATTCGCCTTAGTTTGCGGTGGACAAATGCTCCCGATGCTAAACAGCCAGCAGTTCGCAGCAATCAATACATACGGTCTAATTCGCATAAATTTTCCATGTTTTGCTGGCTCTGACGTCATTTTGTTTTGTATGCTCGTCGAACACTTTAAGCTAATTTCCATTTTGAATGCAATGACGCCACCGAACACCTGTACCAAAATAAAATACAGACATTTGATTGGATGCAAAGCAACAGCTAAGTTTGTAACCTCATTAGAGAAAACACTAACAGCCGCATTGATGATTTTTCCTCTCATTATTTTGTCTGCGGATGTTGAATTGCTCCACCATCACTACTTCCAAATTTTGAAACCAATAACGAGAGATCTTCGCCGTCTTTTTCATTGGCTAAGTGATTGACTTGCTGTAAAGTCCGCAGTTGAGGCCGGCAACGATAACAAAGCTTAGGTCCAAATGACCTGATTTAAATAAGTGGTGGTCATTTTAAAGATGTCGACAACCGAAAAAAGCCTTCCCATTTTATATATTCCCATAGTGAAAAAAAGTAAACATCTTCAGTCTCCAGTGAATTCGAAGCGATTGATGAACTAGAAACTTCTCGCATACCGTGGCTCAGAATTAGAATTACGATATATTCCGGATTGAATAATTGTACCTTGTAAGACAAAGTATAGGGTTGCACTATATTTTGTCGAAGATGATTAATATATGTCGCGAATGCATAAAGAAAATCTCGGCATGGATTCTCAGCTATGGCAATTGAAGTAGACTGAAGAATCGGATAGCACGTGCGACAAGAGTTGGATCCGACTTTTAATTCAGAGTTTCAAAAAGGGAGAATAATGAAACAAAATAAAATATAATGCAAACATGGAAATTTGGCCTTTCGTCCTTTGATAAAGGTACTGTGATACAAAATCTAACATTTTTGCCTATCTATTGGCACAGTACTAAATTTAGCGATTCTGATCTCTTTCCAAAATTATCTGTATTCTTTAATTTCCTTTTCTTATTTTTGTAAATAATCTTTCGATCTATCTTCACGTAGTTCCCATGCAGAACATACTCTCGCTAATTATACCGAGCTAAAATGTTTTCAGTTTTAATTTTTGAGTATTCATGAAACCCTAACTAGACTTTTTCGCATGAAAAGCAAAGGTGTAAGACGTGGACGTTTGTCCACAAGTGTTTCTTCGGTTCTTCGAATGGTTCAAATAATTGCATGTTCACATGAAATCCCCTGAAGGCAGAAAATGGGAAAAGAGTTTCGAGTGTAAGACATTTTGGCGGGTCTTTCTTTCATCTGTCAAAATATTTGCATTAGTTATGTCAACAGTCATTGTTCACTATCGTTTAGCGATTGAAAGCGTGCAGACCTTGATGGATATTTATCTTACTTATTACGCCGCGAGCCAAACTGCAAGCATTATCGTAACATTTCAAAGTTCGCTATGAATTGTTAATTGACAGGCGGCGCTTAATCCCAGTTTTGTCTGAGTCCATCAACCAATGTTTTCCCTCAGTCAAAGCCAGGGAATTTTCTACATGGCCGCAAGGCTTGGTGACTAGCCGCTGTTGGGAAAATAAGCCGCGCTCCAGTGGGCTGGGCGCGAAGAACCGGACCGAGGACCGGACGAGAGAGAGCGACGGAAATGGAGCCAAAGATTTAATGCACACACAATGATCTCCTTCAGAAATCAAAATATCAAAAAAGGAAAATCGATGCGACATTTTCTTGTAGCGATCTAAGCTATGAAGACAGCTGTATTGCGAAAACTCTTATGCCCTCTACACACGACCGGCTGGTAAGAGTGAGTTTAATTCCGATTATCAGTTCATCACTAACACTTCCCGACTGTCACTAGCACGTACGCATAAATGGAGGGTGGACTCTACAGTAGTTGCTGTATTGTTGCCATACCAGCAACCCTAACCTCCCGTGAAGAGAAACGTTTCTGACTGAAATGCGTTTTAACATTTGCAGAAAGAATTCCCGATATGTCTGATGAAGCGGGAACTAACACAAAAAATACACAGTAACGCCTTAAATATCAATGCTTCATTTTATTCAGATCATTACTGTAACGTAAACATCACTTATTAAAATTACTAAAATTTAATTTCAAGAAATGAGTTGAACCTGAGACTTATGAAAGCACAGCTTCTCGCATGTGGTCGACAAAAACAATTATCCCAGCCAGCAAGGCTCGTAGTGCCAAGACACATTCTTATTCCATGGTATATGGTCTGTAAACCAATCAAAACTCAGGAGCAGTGCAATATACCATGCCTCAGTTTTTAATGATAGGTGTCGCTATTCAACAAATTGTCAAGCGATTGTCATCCGTCGTCTGTACATGAAAGATATCCTCTGTTATTATTCAACAAATTGTCACGTTGCCCATATATGGTCATTATGCTCTCAATATCCGTCAACTGCAGCTGACAGATATTCTGCGGTACACGTCAAGTAACGAGAATTCAGTAGACTAGCAAAGCGCCGCATAATGGCAACTTCTCTAGATGTAAAATGCTCTTCGTTGGGAATATGTTGAATAATAAAACAATTATCCTGCTCAATCTTGCGGAATATCGACTGATTTTAGCCAACTCGGCCTACGGCCTCATCGGCTAAGTATCAGGTGATATTCACCCATTTTGTTGTTTCTTCTTTGAAGCTAACTGCCTAATAAAGAGAGCAGTACAGCGAGAGATGACATAATACAATCACTAAATGAGACATTTGATCTGCGCATACTGTACAACTATGAATGCTTCTCTTTGCGGGGTGAAATACCATCTCTTTAAAACACATAATTTTAAAAATGGCAAAACAAACATTATCTCTATACCATGGAGGTAGATCTTGCAACGGAATTATTGCCAAACTGGAACTGATTCCAGTGGCCCTTTTGAGGGAAGTCTTCATTTTACAAGAAATATTAAAAGTAACGTTAAATCGAAGTTTCAGAGTACCCAACAATTATTTTGCAATTATTTTGCAATTATTTTGAATAACACACTTGTCTTTAGAAATTATACAAAATTCAATATTTATAACAAGAACTAAATCTTACCAAGGAGTAAAAAGGATCCGATTATAAAACAAAGCACTCTTTACATTTATTATGAGTAAGACGTTTGGTGCTCGTGTCCATCCCAGGGTTTTATCCAGCCTACAAATCTATGATCCTTTGCGGTCTGTGTAGCTACCTTCTTGAATTTAAACGTCATCGAAGAGGCTGCTAAGCGACTCCAGGCGCATGCCCATGATGGTCGATTTCAAAGAAAACCCGCTGTTCAGTTCAAAATCATTTGCAGTCTCGAATACGTACACGAGACTATTTACTCGATCACTATTTTTATGTGAGCTGCTTGAAATAAATGTCTCGTAAAAACAATAAACCTGACAAAACCGAAAGGTGAACTTTAAATAGTATACAATAATCGAGAATAATGACAAGATGAAATAAATAGATACTTATAGGTACTGTTGATAACACGCTCCTTCAGACCAAGTTTTAATAAGGAGTTTCTTTGAAATACATTTCAAGATAAAAGTTAGCGCTACAAACTCACAGCGTTTCGACTTTTCCGAGGTCATTTTCAAGTGCGAGTAAAAATCTACAAATATGCATAAATATGTTACTGACAGTATTTTTATACAAATTTATAGCTTTTTACTCGCGCTTGAAAATGACCTCGGAAAGGTCGAAACGTCGTAACTATTCAGTGCAAAAGAAAAAAAATGAAATAGAAAAGCTACTTCACGCCATGTGCAGTGAAACCCTGATCTTTTCTTTCCTACCGATATCAACACCCAGATTACCATTCGGTCTTGGTTACAGCTACTAGGACACGTGACACATAATCGTCTGAACGCAACACATGTAAAAAGTGTTAAGCGAGTAGATGTACAAGTTATTAGGCTATATTGTTAAGAAGAAAAATATTCTGACGAAATATCAAATAAGGCCAAATAAGATAACCGATTCAAAACTTAATATTTAAAACTTAATGAATAATCGGCCTAAACTCAAAATGTTTCGATGAAATTATATTAGGGTTTTCCGATGTAGCGGAACCTTGTGGCAGTTCACTCTTTCCCCACTGAAAGCGGCCTAAAAATTCTATGATCAAAATTATTCTTTATAGGTCCTTAGTTCAATGCAATTCTTAACAAATCAGCAAGTTCCACTTCCGTGGGTCTTCCGCTAAATCGGAAAACCCTATTAGCTGGCATACAACATAATGGTTCAAATGCTGTTGAAATCAGTTGATGTCTTTCTCCACTCTAAGATTCCAATCTAGTCAAACATAACTCACCAAGCAAAAATACACAACACATACTTCATTTGAAGTGAAAATTTACCTAAAAAAATCAAGGTATTCGACTATTGTAACACGGTGACCATGCAAAATAAAACAGCAACTGTTAATTAACTCTCTTTGCTCGAAGACAGTGACAGCCCCGTGTAAGCATCTGTCATAGCCGCGTAACAAACGACTGGTAAATACTGCGCCAGTAAGGTGGTTCATACAGCAGGGCTTAGGGAGACTCCAATAACTGCTCCCAAGCGTGTAAAAAGGTTTTACCTTTAAGCAAGGTTTTATTTTCAAATCTCAAAAGTTGCTTTACTTCGTCATAAGAAATCTGAATTCTGTGTGGAAAGAAGAACAGTGAGAAACAGTAAGTACATTTACAGGTGCAATTGATCAAAAGAAAACCTGTAATTAGTAGCTATTATCAACCCCAGACTTCATTTCGAGCCGGGTTCTGGTGTATGTCCAGAATGACGTTTGTAAGGTCTGCGTCCAAAATTGAAGAAAAACACGTAAGAACTAACTAATGAAGAGGCTAAGGGAATGCAACACTACTCCTTTCAGTAAGAACTAACTAATGAAGAGGCTAAGGGAATGCAACTCTATCCTTTCAGTAAGAACTAACTAATGAAGAGGCTAAGGGAATGCAACTCTATCCTTTCAGTAAGAACTAACTAATGAAGAGGCTAAGGGAATGCAACTCTAACTCAAAGAGATAAGTTTTGTATGTAATATTTGAACATCTTGCTCACTTGCTCAGTCCTAAAGGAATTCCTGCTGTTTTCCTCCCCCATAACGGTAATTAAGTAACACTAGCAAAGCATGACTGAAGTTCTTGGTAAATTTTTATTATTTCACCTTCATAGTCGATTTGTCCATCTCCATTAAGGTCTGCCTCTCTCATCATTTCGTCCAGTTCCTCATCTGTGAGTTTCTCACCAAGGTTCATCATAATTTGCCTTAACTCGTGAGCACTAATCAGTCCGTTTCCATCTTTGTCAAAAATCCTGAAGGCATCTCTTATTTCCTCCTCTGTATCATTCGAAGTAATTTTCTTGGACATCATTTGAAGGAACTCTTCAAAGTCTATCTCGCCATTTCCTGTCAAAAAAATCATTGACAGTATTAAAACCAGGATCTTTGCAAAATTTCCGAACATATTTTTATTCCCACTGTCCAATCAGAAATGGTACGTGCATTCCAAAAATGTCGACGTCATATTGCTCAGCATCATCTCTGTCATGAAAATGCGGTTCAGTCAGATTCTGGCCTAAAGAACAGCCTTTATCAGGCGAAACAGTGAATTCCGTCGCCATGAACTGCAAACAACGCCTAAAGTTAAGTTCAGCCAAGAGATCGATACTCCTCACTGCCATTTAATTGTAAGAATTAGACATTTTTCGTACGATTCAGTACTTAGCTTATTTTCCTGAGGGCTCAGTTCAAATCAACTTATAAATAGACAAGAGAGCTAGATGAAACATACCGTCTTCATCTACATCAGCTATCATTTCCTTGAGTTCATCTTCTGTTGGATTTTGGCCCAAAGATCTCATTACAGCAGCAAGTTCAGATGACGAGATAGATCCACCGCCATCTTTGTCGAACAAGGAGAATGCCTCTCGGAGCTCTAAAATGAATGGAAAAGCAAATAACGATTCATCCATATGTTAATCTGCTTGTGCCAAGAACGATGACGATAATGATGATGATGATGACGATGATAGTAATAAGTACTTTTCGAACAATGCCAGACCTAGAAACTTGAAAAGTCGAACTTCACGACGAAAACATGAGAAAACACGAGAAAAGTCTCACTTTGACAAAAATTTTGCTTTGACAATTGAGTGAGATGAAAGGAAGCAAGAAATGGCTATATAATGGCAGAACTGCTTCAGAGTTGCACCCAGATCCCAGAATGAGCAAGGCCAGACACATTATAATTTCGATCGGCGTGGCTTAACTCAAAGTGATAATATAAGATGAAGCCAAATGCATCATCGGATACTACGTATTCTTCCCTCGTCTGGCTTAAAGTTAAAGAAGTTTGCCCGATATTTCGGTTGGCAAGACAAACCTCCTCACTGGGGCTGAGCGAACAAATGGGAAAGGGTCGTTACAATAAAATTTGAAATTAAAATATTGACAGAAGTGTACATGTGCATGTCATTAGCGTGCTTCATCAAGTCTATTTATACCAAAGGATGTAGTGTTTTGGCAAGCTATGCCTCCTTTTTAATGTTTGAAATCATTAAACCATTTCAAGTTTTTAAACCTTGACGACAAGAATGAAGACAGTTCTGAAATAAAGAAAGAAATATAAAAGAAAGAAAAATAAGTGGTTCCTCGAAAAAACTTTACTGTACGTAAATCGTAGTGTAAAAGTTGGCGACAGCTCCTCAACTTAATTCCTCTTTGATTGAAATGTCTTACTTTATAAGTCGTGTCTACAAGCAAAACTTCTCGGTTGTTTCCTTCTTTCAGTCATAGAGGTAGATTCGTTTTAGAGAAGCATTTTGTAAAATCTGCATATCTTTTCCATGAAGCAAGCATGTCTGAATTAGATTTAATCCGAATTTGAATAGAACTCCTTGATAGCTGCTTACCGACAATTTCACGTGGATATGTTCCTTCGAAATTCAGTGGATCTTTACTGGAAGGGTTACTCGTTGTGCGTCAGTAGTGAAATGAACTGATACACGTTGTTGTGGCATGGTCGCGTTTTATAAACAGCCCCCAAAAAATCAAAATTATCAATTACTAAAAAGGATTTCAAGCAATCAAATATTTACAATTATTTTAGAACTTCAATGGCTTCTTACGTTATTATGCTATACAGATCAAGCATAAACAACTGCTTTTCATCGTTTCAATTATGTACGTTATAAACTCAGTTGGTCTCGGTTCAAAACTAACCGTCGCTTTCAGTGTACACAATGTGTGGTGGAAAGTAATTATTCCAGTATAAAGACTCGTAGCCAACCCAGTGTGTTCACGACATGTCTAGAAAGTTTCTTCAAAACAACAATAAAAAGTCGCTGAATGAAACTACGGTGCAAAACATCAACATTTTTAACAGGAGTGTGGATGTAATCAAAGATTCGAAAAAATGAGAGGCTGAAAAATGATAAAACTAACTTAGCACACACTCCGTCTCATATCGTTTGGGCTCTGAGGCTCAAACGAATACATGTAATTTCCTTCATATTCATAGGCGGATGTTTAGATCGAGCTTTGAGTGCGTCTTTTAAAAAAAAATTATACGGGATAATCGAAATAAAACTTAGAAAATTCAAGTTTCAATTCAAACAATAAAAAAACATGAACCGCCGACAACGCGATCTTGGCGCTCACTCGCCTAGTAACAGGTTGTAACCAAGGGTTTACGCGATGTGTGGTAGCTAGGCTGATCACGTAGCTCGAAATATCAGTCTTGCTCTAGTCCTGCGGCTGTCTTCCAAAATTCCAGAGCTTGGCCTTGCCGGAATAGGAGATCATTTCGACTTTGTAATCTTGCTTTGACTTGAGAAAAGCGTGTTTTCTCAAATAATTACCTCGAAAATTATAATGCTCGTTATCACTCTTGTGTCCTACAAAGGCAGGTTAAAAACGTTGCAGAACAGTGCGAAAAGAGCATTTTTTTCCGTGACAACTCCAATAAGAAAACATTTTGCCAGCCAACAACATTTGCGCTGGGGAACAGATAAAGCGAGGAACAGACTCGTTGGGTGCCCCCGTCATTTATTCAAAATATAATTTCTTCCGACGTGATTCAAAACATAAACACTTCCATAACATCGACACAATCCAATCAAAAACACTATTTAAGTCTAGTTGTGTTGATGACTATAACATTTAAATCAATCAGCGCAGTAGTTTATAGAAATTGTTTATAGCGAGGACATTCATGTTCACGAATTTGGAAGCAAAACAAAGCTGAAGGATAAGGGCTTACAAGAGTTTAAAATCTAAGTCAGTGTCCTTTTATGGTAAACCGTCTCCATGGCTCCTGTAAGTTGTATCATGTTCACAATGAATCTGAAGCTGCTAAATTGTTCACCAGACACTACCAAATCACCGCAAGCCGTGATAGTTAAAAACAGTTGAAGAAAATTTTCATTCATCTTTCTTCAACTAGTGTTCTTGTATTTAACAAAGTATTTCTCGCTATAATATGTCCTTTAGTAAGTAATTGCCAAATAAATTAATTACAAGAAGTAAAATGCATGTCAGCAAATTTATTCGGCAAGAATAGTTAGTTGCCTTACTAGTAATTATGATAAGCCAAAGAAGATACTACAAACTTACGCGATAGAGCAACAGCTATAAAAATAAATATTCAATGCGGTGGACACCCACTCTTTAAGAAAAAACCACTTTGAAAGCTTCTTCTCCATACCTTTCGTCCCAAAATAAAACAACAGGAAAACTGTTGCTACGCGACTGTGGCGCTATGTGAACCCTTGCAATTGCCTTATAAGGGAAACTTCAAGAGGACTGCGGTATGACTGATTTCAACGAACTAGTTTTTAGTACTAGTAATTATTGTGTGTAACTGAACTGATTAGTGCAGTATAATTAATGCGTCAAAGTTGGGCGTGTGTGGCGCCGACAAAATTAATTAAACTGTTTCATTTTGCCTCCGAATAAAATTCATTATAGTTTAAAAATAATAATAAAACTAATAAATAGTCTTTATTTAAAAACGATTTGTTTAAAAGCTAACTGAAAAGCTTGTGGGGCTGTTTGTACTAAAAAACTAAATATCTACAAAACTAAGTCTAGGAAATTACACCGGAAATAAAATGATCAAACTGAAGTCTCCCAATGCAAACGCGAAAGTTGTTTAACAAAGTAAAGTTGTTTTAAAGTTGTTTGAACTGTGTCGCAGAATGCAAAAGCCTGAAAAAATGTTCCGCGATCGTATCGACCTGGTAACAAAAGTGCTTCGTGTTCAGGGTTCACTGTTTTCGGTAAACTGAGTTTCCATCCTTTTCGGGGCTAAATTGAGAAGTCAGACAACTGTTTGTCAATATTATCAACCAATATATAGCGACATTTGATATTTGCTCTTGTTGAGGAAAGAATCTACCGTGGACAGATGATGTACACATAGTCAGGCAAAGAACAGAACACACAAGGCATAATTTACTCTAACTATTACACCAGTCGGATCAGTTTTAATAGCTTTGTTTACATCATGCTAAAGAACTAGAACAAACTAATTTTGATTTCTGCTGTAAATTTTAAAACATGGATATTGTTGCCACGTCTTTATTTTTAAACATAACTTTCAAATTGTTGCGCTGTGCGCACGGACCGCGAATTCATATTTTTTTCATTCGTTTTCTGACCGTACTGAATAATTAAATGTGCGCGGATCTTCAATACGTAAGCGGCTGCTGGCAGGTGCGGTCTTGTGTCACTGTTTCAATAAACATCACTCCCAATCTAAGATGTTTTGCATACAATTCAGTCTCCATGTACTAAACAGTTCCCAGTAAAATACCTTGTTTCATGCATTTAAGCGCATCCCAAATTAAAAGAAGCCGTCCAGTTTAATTTAACTCTCAGTTATTGTTACTCTGTGTATCGATCGGAAATGGGTTATATCTCATTTTTACTTTTGCGTAATATTCAAGCTTCTGTTTCGTGTTTTTGAAGACAATAAAAAGTTTATTCCTTAACTGATGCGCTTGTCCTCGATTGCGTAGTTCGGCTCTTGAGGTTCAGCACGTTGCACATGTAAAAATATTACCAATAACTTCTTGTAAACTTAGCTTTTATTTGTGACACCGATCGCTTTCTCGCCGCATAAATGGAAGAACCACGAAGTTGGTTATGACAAAGTTGTCGATTAATATGCTAAGTATAATTTTGCTGGTGACCAAATTCTCCGAACAAACAGCAATACGCTGCAAGACTAACCTGCGACTTGCTCTTCGGACAGCCTTTTGTCTGGTTTCTATGGGCAGAGTGTAAAAACAAAACAAAACTTAAACACAAGCAGGAACTCCAAAACACAGATAATTTATTATAACCACCGTAGCTAACAACTGATTCTGTGGTTTTACGCGTTGTAAAACAAAATGGGATCTTCACTAATAAATTACGCACATGATTGAGCACTGTAAAACTCACCTCGTTCGCTTTATTCGGCATTCCGTTCATCGGGTGCGGATTTTAAATCAACGAACAAACCATTCTAAGTCGGAATATTGTTCACTTTTGTATTGTTGCCAGCGCACGTTCTGGAACAGTTGACGGGGGTCTAGAACTGACTACTATCTTTAACAGATAAATTATTTATAGTTTCCATTTGTTTCCATATTAAAACGTAGCAGTATGATATCAAGTGAAACTCGCACGTAAATAATTTGGCTTCACGTGAGTATAAAACCACACAGACGACAAAAAGGAAAAATTAAGAAGAAAAACACTGAAAATAAAAAAAATATTTTTGCAGTTTATAATTTTCATGACTTCGCCGCAGTATGGTGATATTAGGACAAGAATAAATGTTATTGTGCGCATATTCATTCTTTCAATATAATTTGAAAGGAAAATCCTAATTAGCCGAGGCAACAGAAACTGTAATGAGTTTAACAAGTGTAAAAAATAATCAACGAGTTGTTTTAATAAAAATGAAACAAATTTTCAACCATGTAAAACCAAGTTTAATAGCTCCTTGACTAATCTGAAGCGTGCGCTGTTTTATTCTCACAATAATACATTTTGTTTATGCCATCAATTAACATTAATTTCAAAGAAAGTTTATTTATGACAGGAAATACTAATTGGTGCTCTTGATGACGTAATGGTTTGGCCGGGAAGAACCTGGAGACCATGAGACAACGGTAATAGACTACTGGGTGTACAGCGGATAACGTCAAAATTCAATATGGCGGTCACGCCAGCAACTTCCACTTTCCTCTTCCATCTGTTTTCCGTTTGTTACTCTTTCAACATCTCACTTCGAGGAAGTCCAAATATAATCATCTTTATGACTGAAAATCTCTCCACTGGAGATTTAGGTGTTTATAGTAATAATTCTCAGCCAACAGTAACTCCAAACATCGATCTATTAGTGGAAGAAGGAGTCTCGTTTTCTCGCTGGTATTCTCAATCCTCGAGGATTTCATCACTCGCCTCTTTATTAACGGGATTATTACCACCTCGTACTGGAATCATCAAAAGTAAGTTTCTTTCTTTCACAGAAATTCCGTCTATTGCATCTTCTGGAGGCTTACAGCACAGCGAAATAACTCTGGCGGAGGTTTTAAAGGCGAAAGGATACGCGACAGGTTTTGTTGGTTTATGGGGCTTAGGACTCGGCAGAAATGGAGAATACTTGCCTCTTAGGCACGGGTTTGACTCTTGGTATGGGATTCCATCTGCGCACAGAGATCAGTGCATGGAAAGCTACAAGACAACATCAGATTCACAGTACACTTGGCAATCAGTCTTGGCATTCTTCAGTCCTTTGCTTTACATTCTTCCATGCTTAGTTTTCATTGCTTGGTATAATGGAATACCGCATAATGGACTTGGTAAAATAATCACTGTTTTTATAATTATTATAGCTTTCATCTTGTACAGTAGTATGCTGCACGATGTGATCCACTTCACTATGGATTTCATCCAAGTCAGAAGTTGTGTTCTGTACAGAAACAACAGCATCATAGAACAGCCTTACACTATAAAAAACATGACCTTACGGTTTACAAGGAATGCTGTACGATTTTTAGAGACATCAACAACTTCAAGTAAACCATTCTTTTTACTTGTCAGTTTCATGAACCTCAATCATCCAGTATTTTCATCGCAGTTCTTTTCTAATTTAACCCAAAATGCATACTCTGATGCTCTGAAAGAGATGGACTGGAGCATTGGGAGGATATTGAGAACACTGAGGGAACGTGATGTTGATAACAACACCATAGTTCTGTTTACATCAGGCACTGGACACTTTGGCGATTCTTGTGACAGCTGCAGTATGGGTGATAGTGAAGAAAGAGATTCCAGACATCTAAAAGGTAACTGAGGCCAATGAAATTATCATTCCAGTTGTCAGGTACTTTTTTTTATTGTAGCACAAAAAGCAAATATACTTACAATGAAATACATTAAATCAAAATTAATCAAAGTGCAACAGAATACTTAAGAAAATTTGAAATAAAGGAAAATAAAACAGGCATTGTGTACAAACAACGAGAAAAACAAGCAAGCAATCAAAGTAAAGAAAAGTAGATATGCTATGAAAAGCTTAGTTACAAAGTTAAATTTACAGTTTCTCAATCACTAAAGACGAGAATTGGGTACATTATGCCCGTAGAACAAGGTGATATGGCCTCCCAGCTTGGACATACAGTATGGTGGCATGGATTAACAGCCATTGCATTGATTGTACTCAGATGGCAGATTGAGTGATCTCTACTCGCTCAAACACTGGGCAAAGTACTTTTCCCCTAGCTTCTCTTTCCACCCAAAACTACAAATAGTACCAGCAACTGAACAAAAACTGACGGGGTTACCTGCTATGTGCTAGCATACCATTCATAGTCTTGACAACAACATTCCTAGTCACTTCATGCTGTGGAAACTGGAGATGACTGCTGGCCTGGCTGAGCTGGCCATATGTTCAGAAACTCTGTTTGCACTCTGTTCAGGGGTACACATGGTTAATGTACTTTATTCGTATCCCTGACCAGTTGTGACTGTATATTGTTTTTATTTTAGGTAGCAGCAAGAATGATATTTGGGAACGAACCATCCGTGTGCCAGCAGTGATGAGATGGAAAGGAGAATTAACAGCGAGGCAGATAGTCAGATCTCCTGTGGCAATAATGGACGTAATGCCAACTTTGTTAGAATTACTGAATCACAGTGCTGATGCATTATACTCAGATGGCAAAAGTTTGTTACCTGTCCTGTTCAACAAGTCACAGGAATCTCAACATAAACACATCTTTCATTATGTAGAAGTTACTAAGCCCGCAGCAGTAACATCTGGCCCTTACAAAATTGTATATGCAGAGATAAAAGGTAACTATCAAGTCTTTCTGCCTTAAACTTCAAGGTTTAGCATCTGCTTTTGCAAAAAAAATACATCCTTTCATGAAATTTTCATGACCTTGTTTGACCTGTGAGAAGTTACCTTTCATATTTGTAATAATTTAACGAACCTGTAGCCTTTGTATGCATTGCAGACCTATCATCATCATTGTCATCATCGATTCCTTTTCTGGAAGAGCTGGGTGGTTGTAGCCCTTTATACACATTGCAGGCCTATTTTACTGGACAATGTGTGCAGAAGGCTATGTGGCCTCTACCTTTTTGCACACATTGCAGGCCTAT
This sequence comes from Blastomussa wellsi, assembly GCA_947652115.1. Taxonomy (NCBI): domain Eukaryota; kingdom Metazoa; phylum Cnidaria; class Anthozoa; order Scleractinia; family Plerogyridae; genus Blastomussa; species Blastomussa wellsi. Next base: position 27,720,020 of record OX393565.1, on the reverse strand, counting down.
CATGCTATCATCACTGTGTACAGAGAGCCTGTAGCTCTTTGCACACACCGCTAGTATTATAGGCCAGCAATGGGTGCCTATGGTACTAGATTCAAGCAAATAATATTTCTATCAAACATTATACATACATGTATTAACCCATCGACTCCTACACCGGCTGTGACAGACATTGACCTTTTTTCTGCTTCAGATGTCATCAGCTTTGATCAAAATAGGAATTCCTTTTACCCGAGTTCTACAGGAGGGAAAGAGCTTTCCAATGATACCTGAATGATATTGAGTTAATGAGCTTGAAATATGCACGAAATCGCTTAGAAATTTCTGTCAAAAACTAGGAGGAAAATTTCCCTTACTTACCCTTGGCTACTCCCTGTTAAGTATTTCCTGTCTCATTGATGCTTTCTTGGCAATTCTTGAACAGAAAGAAAGCCCAGTAAAAGGCCAAGCAATGCATCAAAAAGATACAAAAAAATGAGAAAGGAAAACCCAAAGAAATAAAAAAAAGAAAACAAAAAGCCTAGAGGTTGTTCTTTCTTCTCGAAATTTTGATTTGTGCACATGCCCAAGCTAAAATGTCGCGAAATGCAATTCTGGTGAAAAACGTGGCATGTCTTCATTTTGCAAATGCATTTTGGAGAGATTTGGAGCATATTTAGCTTATAACGGACTAGCAAATGTTCAAAATGTCTAAAATACATGTTTTTTTGGCAAAAATCTCCACAAGTCAATAGGTTAACCAAGCACAAGGGCCATACTGAGAGAATATCTGCCCAAGCTCTTGACAGACCTTGCTGTTCTCAGTCTCTACAGAAAAGCCTGAGGACCGATTTTTTCCCAGTATGGTCCCGAGCTAGCTTAGTTAATAAGAGATTTATTACACAACTGAAAAAGTTTTCACTTGACAGAAGCATACAGCAAACACGATTGAGAAGAACAAGATTCTGAGTGAGCAACAACCAGGTGTTTTAGTCAGGAAAACCCCCAATTAAAGTTGCTTAACAAACCAATTAACAAAATATACAAGGGTTTTTCATCCCATTCAAGTTTGTTTCTCTGCACAAATCGTGCAGGGGATCATTCAGGACAATACCTGGTCAAACTGTGAAAATATTGGACTGGCAATGGATTGGGCGATTTTAGTTGTGGCCCTCTGAGTACCTCATGTGTAATAAAACAGGCAATACTCAAATGCTTGTATTTTTGTTCCCTGTTCAGATGATAAAGGGCTACAGTATTTTGAACCTCCATTGCTGTTCAATGTAGAGGCAGACCCAGAAGAGACTACACCTTTACCAAATGCTGAACACAGTGAGCTGTTTGCAAACTTCTCGGAAGCCTTGGTTGAGCACATGAAAACAAGAAAGAATAAGTGTCATTCACAGCTGGATAGTAGAATAGTTCCTTTCTGGTTTCCTTGTGCAAATTTCCCACATTGTTACCAAGTATGTGATGAGACCATTGACTTTTCAGATTTGTTAGATTGAGATTCATATAAAAACAGCATGTGTACCATGAATATGGAACTTAAACCTTGTTTAAATTCAAAAATTTACCGACATAGGAAAAATAACATTTGACAGCAACATAAAATGGAAAGGATTATTGCCTTTAAGCCATTTTGGATTATATGATGCGTAACGATTGCCGCTGTTGTTGGGAAGCATATCTTTTGTGTGAAACAATTGGGCAGCCATTGCACAATCATCCAATTTAAACTGGTGGCAAAATCGATATTACTTCTCCCTTGGCCAGTAAAATTGGGAGTGTAGCCATTACTTGAAACAATTCAGCATCAACTTGAGACAAGAATGGAGGTTCTGTACAAGATGCAAAGACATGGGAGCCTTCAGGCAAGACACTTATTGGTTGGTTTTAAACACTGGCCTGCTGCTTTGAGAATCCTTACTGACTTTGCAAGTTATTATTAAAAGAAGAAAATATAATATTTATTGTCTGTGTTCATGCTTTCATCATCCCTTAATACGTTATGTTAATGAACACACTGGATAGTAACACTATCAGCAGCCTCTCTTTCCCCTTAGTTTAGCAAGATGTGAGAAATGACCTTGGAGAGGTAGAAACGTTGTTCATATTTATCTCTGATTTTTATTACTAAATGTTTATCAAAGAAACTCCTTGGAATGTGTTACATAACTACTAACCAATGGACAATTACAATCTTCAGTACATTACATATCCCATGCCTTAAAGAATACAGCCAATCAGGAGCCTAGAAAAGTGTTACACATTCTGCAGTATTGATGCCTTCCAAGGGGTAAAAGCGACACCAAGATTTCTCAAAAGCGACAAGTGACATGATTACGCTGCTAAAATGCGACTTCAACGCAACAAACAGTGAAAAACGGTGGTGACATTGGAAAGTTGTGTATTGGTTAAAAAAACTAATAAATATGTGATAAGTGTAGCATGAAAATGACTCAGAACACAGGAAATTGCATTAACGAGGGCTAAGATTTTCAAAATGTTCCCACTGGGGCATACCGCCAAAGCCCCCAGCAGCGTTCAGCTTTCACTACTCACAAATTTTTGCCCACTGAGCACCATGAAAGTCTGGTTATAGCCCTGTAGCAAAACAGATTATCGCAAAAAAATAATTACAAGAATCAGAACAATTTTCAGTGTAGCAGGGCTGTAGCTAGCAAGAGGCAAGTGCCTAGATTTTGTGCCAAATTTAAGACAGTACAATTGAACCTCTCCTTACAGACACCTTTTAATACGAACACCTCATACAGACATTTTTATTACTAAATTAGCCTCAATTACCAAATTAGCCTTGATTACTAAATTAGCTTTGATTGCTAAATTAGCTTTGATTACTAAAATAATTCTTGATTACTATACATGTATTAGCATTTTTCACAACCATTGTAATTGGTACATCTCAAGCTGTTGGTGCATCACTTCCATACTGTGATCCCATGAATGGCTTGGCAAATCTGTTGTCATCATTTGCAGAACCTTCCAGACCTGGGGTTTGAACTGTGTCCATTGCTACATAGAGATTGTAGCGTTTTTCTAACACATACAGCCATCTGTATATGAATAAAATCACTTCAAGGTTGCTATCATGGTGATTTATGTGCTGTATATAACTATTATTTTCTTAGTGAGTTCTGTTGTCATGTTCTGTAGTCATGTAGAACATAATAGTTACGTATTAACTCCTGTGGTCGCTCAAATTTCATTCTTGCTTGGTGCTTTTTTATCATTATGATATTGTTAATTGATTTCCTACATTCCTGGTGGAGATGTACCAAATGGCAAGAGTATGCAATCAATAAAATTGTAAGAAGGAGAAGATTTAGATTAACATTTTACAATAAAAACTAGCGAAATTAACGAAGAACAACATTTCGCCATCTCCATGACAGCATTATCAAGTTCAAAGTTCTAAAATCAGTAAAATGTTTGGAAAATTTATGAGCAACATGACGAGGTTTCAGAAATTTCTGCTACTTTGTTGAAAGTAGAATTAACTCTTATTCATTGTAAAGATCATAAGAAAATTACTTGTGTATCATCATTATCCAATTGAATTGGTGTGGTTTAACTTTATGATGAGATATGGTAACAAGAGTGCCTGCCCAATGAAGGCACAGGAGGCTAACGTCAAGTGAAATCCATAACTATGCAGCACTGAAATGCTGCAATTACTTACACAAGCAAGACAATGGGAATAACAATCAGTCCTGACATCAAGAAGTAACAAAATCCTGGAAGCCAATCCACTGTGGCACTGTAAATATTGTTAAAGATGATGGAGGCTATGAGTGTATCTAGCACTTCCAAAGATGCCATAAGAGCAAATATTGTACCTGCACAAAAAAAGTAAGTTGCAACAAAGCAAAACAATGAGGATATGTGTCAACATTGTTGTGATTGTGTTTTCAGCACAACAGTCATACAACCAGTAATCTCTTGACTGAAGTCAGTATTCCCCAGAAGATGTTAATCTCTCTTTTCTCCACATGAATGGTTGTTTTATTTGTAATTTAATTTATACATAATTATGTTGATAAGTCTTTACTTGTAAGGAAATAATCATTCATGAGACACCATGCAATTGGTGACAAGAACATGTTTGCAGTACTTAGAGGTATGTCATGAATATGAGCTTCTTGAGGAAATAACATTCAAGGTACTCAACAACAGATTAATTGCACTGAACAATGACAATTGCTTTCTGATATTGAGGCTGTATAAATGCTAAATTTCTGTGCTCAGTTCATATAGCTAAGGATGAGAACCACTATTCTCCCAGTACAGTACCAAAGAAGCTTGGTTATAACAGATTTATTACACAAATGAAAATGAGTTTTGTGCAATGTAAATATTATAAGTGGTTATAAAAGTTGTTTTTAACTCTTAGCTTGCATATTATTTCAAGCATAACACAGGTTACCTAGCTCGGAAGGTTCCACTTGTTTTGAAATAATTGATCTCAGACAGGGTGGAGAGATTCCAGAAGCCACGGCAATTAATGCACCTAAACAAACAAAACAGTAATTGCTACTTGAAATCAAAAGTCACTTTGGACTATATATACAAATTAGATATATTTCTCTGCAATGTGCTCCTGAGCCTTGATATGGATTCTTTATGCTACATGTATATGCCAGAGTGAGACTATTAATACCTCTCATGACCAAGCTTCTGACAGAGAACAAGTGCACTAGAACAGAACATGAACAAGAAGTCCTCTTGTTTAAAGGGGATTAATTCATTATTGTAATTAATCTCTGTAATTTCGTAATTATTGCATATCTTTTATGTCATTAGAGCTATATTGTAATAGTCTCCATTCTACCTCCCTCCATAAGCTCCGCTTTCTTGCAGGTAGACATGTCGTTTGACGGTTTATTTCTCTTTAAATCAGCTTCAAAGAACCACTGTTACCAACAGGAATACAGGGAATAGTCTGTACTTATAATTTTATGTTATTGTAAATGTAAACAATAAATCTTGTTGTTGTAAGAGTAAAGTCACTATTTTTTAATAACTCATGCTGAATTCTTTCCTTAGTTCTTTAGTTCTTTATTTATTTATGTTTTTTTTTTCTGATAGGTACAAATTAGACATGCCCATAGGTAGCAGATGCTAATCTAGGTGGGTCATGTCGTAGCTAAAGAGAGTAGGTAGACAAGTTTACAGGAAATCAAGAAGATAAATGTACGAGTGTATAAATTATAAAATTAAGTTTGTTAGTTAATTAGTACCATAGAAAGCGCTATTAGATATCTCATTAGATACCCTGAGTGAGTGATGACAATCACACTCCCTATCCCTCACTTAATAGGTTGGCAAAATGTCAAAAACATTTACGTGATGAGTGACTGAGAACAGGTCCCGTGTCATCATTGCATGTGAACCACGACTCAGTGAGAACAAAAGAAGCTCGTAACAAATCTTCTGTGAGTAGGTAAATAACAAAAGTGTACCAACATACAGTTATTTAACTAATAAGGGAAGAAATGCTTGAACTGCCATGACAAAATTTAAAAGCTACCATTTCATGAGAGGCATCATGATTATTGACAGTTGGAACTTTAAAAACACAGCACAGAGGCTGCAAATACTAACCAACAAACATCATCCACTGTGTTGAAGCAAGTCCAATGAAAACATAGAAGCCGATGGATACAACAGAACCAGCACCAGCAATTGTAAGATCGGACCATCTGAGAACCTTTGCCATCAGTGGTATCCCCACAACAACTCCTACACCTTTGAGAAATAAAACCTCGGCAAAGAAATAACCAATCAATGAAGGACTGAAGTTCCTTGGACTGTGTTTGCTGTACAGGGCTGTAACATCATTAAAACCACCAAAAACTGAAAATACACAAGGAATAATTCTCATAGTCTCAATACCAAACTTCAAAGGCACTGTTGTGGCAAAAATTTCAAGGTAATTGGCAATCTTTGGTTACGGAATAATTTACGGGGTCTGAAATTGCACCTTCCTGGTTGCCAAAGTAACTAAAAAATGTCCTAGTGACCAGAATTTTACAACTGGTTGGCAGTGGGTGACTAACTATTTCCGGGAATACTTCATCATGGTTCATGCGATACGCAAATATCTTATAGCCAAATTTACATTAACTTTAATTGTCGTCCAAGGTGATGACACTGACACAAAATGTAGATCCCCTCGCCAATAAAATTGACATAAAATTGTAAGGCACTTTCCTGCAAATCAATGATTGCTAGCTGCTGAACAAAACTTTTTATTAAGTCACCAGCTGGCGCCAAGACCAAAACGTCTACTTCAGACCCTGATTTGGTGTTTTAAAGTGTGTACACGATTATTAAAATTAATTAATTTTGTCAAAATTTTTGTTCAGCCAAAATAATTTTGTCAGCCTAGTGTGAATGGTACCTAAGTCACCAACAAAATAAAAACAAAATAAATTAAGAACCAGGCTTGGCCCAGCTACACTACAAGCAATCCCTTTATTTTAGTCTGCCGAGCATGAAGCAAATAAATATGGTCATGCAAAATTTTGCCCCAAGGCACGCTTTTTCGTGCCTCGCTGCAAATTTTTTTATTTATTCGCTTCACGCTCGGTGGACTAAGAGAAAAGGGACTGCTCGTAGTCTATGGCCCCAGCCAACCCAGTGAAATAGCATAGACAGGGCTTCCATTGTACAACTTGGAAAACCCTAGGGGGTATACTCGCAGAATACATGAGGGGGGTCTGACGTAATTTTTTTCTTGATTGAAAATTTACACCCTCTGTATTTTTTTGGGTCAACAGATCTGTCATATCTGTCTTATTTTTTGGGTTTACACATCTCCAAGAGACATTAATAGACATAACAATTTTATTAGGTTAATGTAAAACCTTTGAAAAGCCTGTTTGATTGAATAAATCAGTATCAAGGTATTAACCGCCAACTGGTTAACTCAGTTGGTAGAGCGCCAGTCTGCTGTGCAGAAGGTCGAGGGTTTGAGCCCCAGACTGGACCAACACTCAGGGTCTTAAAATAACTGAGGAGAATGTACTGCCTTTGGAATTACGTTATATCTGCAAATGGTTAGACGTTCAAGTCTTTTATAAATTGTAGGCCCCCACTCCTTCATCTTCAGTGTTATATGGTTACTGGAGTACGTTAAAGAACCCACACAATTCTCGAAAAGAGTAGGGCATGCAGTTCCTGGTGTTGTGGTCAATCTTTCATGGGCCGGGTGGGTAATAAAGGAGTTGATATCAATTAAGTCCTGTTTCATCTCCTGGCATGGTGTCGATTCACTGTGGCAAAGTTAATGGTAATGGATTTAGTTCAAATGTGCTTTAGATTTGTAGTCAGGGGTGAGGTCAGACAGCGCCAATGGCAGCCACTAACAATTCATGATCTTGCCCCACCCACCCAACCCATGATTACCGTACATATGCTAACAGACCAGACCACAGCACCGGGAACTCTGTGCCCTAATCTTTACGATTAGTGTGTGGGTTCTTTAATGTCCCCTGCTAACCAGTAACATTGAAGATGCAGGAGACGGGACCTACGTATATCTGAGAATACTAATCAGAGAAGACTAGAACATCTAACCATTTGCAGATGTAATTATGAAGGCAGCATGTTCTCCTCAGTTGTTTTAAGACCATGAGTGTTGGTCCAGTCTGGGACTCGAACAAGAGACCTTCCACATGGTAGTCCTACGCTCTACCAACTGAGCTAAACGGGTCAGCGTCAAATTTATTTATTTATTTAAATAAATTACCGTAAGTCTTGTATTTTTTGGGGTAGGAAATTTTGACGCCTGGTATTTTTTGGGGTGTAAAATTTCAAGCTCATGTATTTTTTTGGGTTCACAATACAAAGCTCTGTTGGACTGTACAATGTGTATAAGCACTTTGAGTATACCGCCCCTGTGGGTTGAAAACTCATCATGTCATTTGCACTCAATATACCATGCCCCTCATCATCAGCTTTATACATATTTTTTTCAATAACAAAAGCTTACTCACTTATTAAAATGAAACAAAATATGCCAAACATGATCACCAGCAAATTCAGTCTCTGGTGTTGTGGTCGTTGCTTGATTAAAACCTGGAATGATGCTTTGAGGTGATTGTGTACAGCAACTAAAGCCCAGTTTCCTTCCTGATCTGCTTCTGGGAAGTAAGACTCCGGAAGAATGAAACTAACGTACAGTATGACTAAAACATTCAGGCCTAAACACAAACCAAACGCCGGCATAAAGCCTTGATGTTCCACAAGCAATCCGCCGATCAAGTTCCCGACCGTACCTCCCATAAATAACATGGACTCCAGAACGGCTACTCTAACAGTGCGCTGAGATTTATCAGTGACATCAGAAATGTAAGAGAAAACACCAAGCAGTGTAGTGGCAAATCCACCAAAGAAACCCGAAATACACACTCCGATGAGGATGTAATTTACGTCCAGCGAAAAATACGCCACATTCAGCATGTAATTGATGTAAAGCAAAACGCTTCCAACGGAAGGCAGAATGAGCACGGTTTTACGGCCAAATTTATCTGACCAGGAACCCAAAACCAGTGAAGCAGCGATTGAAGGTAACATCAAAGCAACAGATTGGTACAGAATCCAATTTGATGTTTTCTGATGTACTAAATCTTCTTGTGACTTGGTGAGGTTTTTGCAAGTTTCGGCATCATACTTCTCATAACAGATCTTTTTAAATGCGAGCTGCTGCACAAGTGGAATTGACATGAAAGTGCATAACATGTAAAAGAAAAGTACGGGCTCCACAGTAATTTTCCGAAAGTCGATTCTCGCCATGCTTCCTTTAGCCTCTTAGCCTCTTTAATACGCAGGACAGACCACAGATAGCCCAAGCTCACGTTGTGATCGGGATCATATTGCAAAATAGCTGTCATGGCAAAAATATAAGAGTTTGTATGGGAATATCTTACAACACCTTTTAGCAAACCGAAATACTGTATTTCGGTTTGCTAAAAGGTGTTGTAAGATATTCCCATACAAACTCTTATATTTTTGTCATGACAGCTATATAGCAATTATTCCATGAGCCCGCGTTGGATATGAAGTGATAAAATAACCAACGAGCGCGTAGCGCGAGTTGGTTATAATCACTTCATATCCAACAAGGGCGAATGGAATAATTGTTTTAGTAAATTCTCAAACCGGGTTTTGCCGCCGATTTTTATTTCCACAATTTTACAAAGCGTCCGGAAAGAGCATACAACTTCCTATTTTCCATATGACGTAAAACTCCGACTATTGGCTCATAGTCGGAGTTTTTTAGCCAATCAAAAAGCTAGAAATGCAATAGTCGAAGCTGAGAAATATGATTCTGATCTCAACGTGAGCTTGGGCTACCTGTGGACAGACGAGAAGGCCCTTCTTCCTTCTGTGACATTTCGTGATTTTTATACAATCAATTAGACACGTAGGCACAGTACGCTATATATGGTCACACAAAACGTCTTCGGTTTGCTTGCGTTAAATAGTGCCAATCAAAGCAACAGAGTGACTTGGTGAGGTTTTTGCAATTTTCAGCAGCATACGTCTCGAAACAGATCTTTTTAAATACGAGCTGCTGCACAAGTAGAACTGACATGATCTTGCATAGAATGTAAAAGAAAAGCACGGGCTTCACAGCAATTTTTCGGGATTTGACATGAGCCATATTTCCGGTCAGTTTGTAACCTGCGATCAGGCGTTCTTATTATAAATACATAGAACGCCAACACAAAAACTTTGACTTAAATCTTACACTACCACCGTTTGAACTATACTCGGCAAGATTTCCGCACAGCCCCATACATTTATTATGCATGCAGGTCTTTGTTTATTGAAAACAATAGCCGGAACAATAGAGACCCTTTGGGGCTTACGCTCTTTGTTTGAGTCATTTCTTTGTTCGACTAACTTTTCATTTTTTTTCTAAGTCCAAAATAGTTTTAAACTTAGAAAAATTTAACGAAATTTTTCTGGAATCGCGTGAAAAATAGGTTAAATAAATTTAGACTTAGAAAATTTTTAAAATTTAGCTTCTAAAATACGGAAAATCAAAAGGAAATGTTAAATTTTTGGGCGATTTCACGATGTTTTAAAATTAAATACGCGTGTAGAAATGGTTTAAAATAGTGATTTAGGCCTTGGGGTTAGCTTTCAAATGTTGTTTGGGTCATCAAGTATTTTATTTAATGATAGAAAATAAAGAATAAATGTTTTGCTTACCTTTCTCGTTGTATTTTGTCGTTGTTTTCTGTTGTTTTGATTACGTGAGTAGAGAAGACAGGTCTAATTCCTGTACGTATTCGTAGTCGGAGCTCTCAGCGAAATGAATCCATCCACCATCAATCAATCAATCAATCAGTCAGTCAGTCAGCAGATCACGAACGATGCATACAGTAGTACTTTCAACTCTTATGCGTCCTTTCGGACTTCACGAAGATCGGCGATATGCTTGATTATGTTACCAAAAGGATTCTCTCCATAGTGCTTACGCCACAACCACTCCTTTAGGTAGCTTTCGAAGAGATCTTTATTCCCCACCATGTATTTTCAATGCACTGTGTGTGCGCACCTGTGTCTGGGTCTATGAAGTTTAGGCTGTGGTTAACTATGAGGCGACTATAACCCTCGTCATTGAGGCAATCGTAAGCTTTACACATGTCGGTCATCACGCGTGTTCCGGGCAATATTTGAGCGCGAATGGTGGAGTATCTCAAGAGAGTATCTTTATCCCTGCTCTCTACGAAATAGTATTATTTCAGGCTTCTCGTGGACAACGCGAGCAGGTTGTGTTCCTTGTACCACTGTATGCACCGGCCGTGTTCTGAGATTATGTACAACAGCTTGAACAGATTTATGGACGTCAACGACATAACAGTACACAGGAAACGGGAAACGACGAAAAATTGACGAGGAACGGACGCAACAAGAAAACAGAAGATAACGTAGAAAAATGAAGCAAAATATAGGTTGATAATTTGTGGTTGCACTACTAGTATATTCGAGAAAATGATCGAGAGGCAAGGGAGCCAATGGAAATGTAATATTCTGCATGTTTTCATGCTGGAATTATCAAATAAGAGAATAAAGGATTGTAATGCAAATTTCTCTTTGTCTACAAAAGTAACGAAGAAATAAAATTTAATTTTAAACGTCCATTTTCCAACTGAACCTCGCGGTGTAGTGGTATAGATGATGGACTGGTAATCCGACAACTGTATTGAAGGTAGATGAAGGCCGGGGGTTCGAGGCTTGCTGTGGTAAAAAAAAAAGAAAAAAAAGAAATATTCGAGGGTAATCTGGACAGAGAAATTCGGAGTAGAAGAGAAGAAAGTAAGAAGAAGGAAAAGGGAGAAAGGGGAAGTGAAAGAGAGAGCAGAGAAGACCATTTTTATTCAAACTGTAAGTAGCAATTAACGATGTATGTATTCAAATCCTTAGGGGATATCTATTGTTTAAAAAGACAATAAAGCTCATGCATAATTAAGCATTCAGCATGCATAATAAATGTATGGGGCTGTGCGGAAATTTTTCCCTATACTCCACCACCCAAGCTTTATTGAACCTTTAAAGTTCAGACCTAGCTACTATCTTGTTCTTACAGAGTTTACTGAAACACTTTTCAGTACTTTGACAATTGCAAAACAAACCTGTTCAAACTGACGCGAAGCTCTTTCTTGGATCCAAATTTGCATACGATACGTTGACACGCTCTTATCATGCGTAACGGATCCAAATTTCCTGGCTTGCAATTGGTCAGTTTCAACACAACCAGTCTAACTCAGTGTATAAAAGCAGCTCGTTCGCGAACTCGGCAGCAGACCCCGCCGAAAGCAACTGACGAAGGAAGCCATTTTAGTTTCCGAAACCGGTATTGCATCACAAAATTACTGAGAATAACAGACTCGGTCAAATATATTCTCTAATTGTCGGTCACGTGAAGGACAAGCCTTTAAAAGACCTTTTGGTCAGAGCTAAAAAGTCCTTCGCACATTTAACAACCACACTTGGGAGTTATAAACGGTAAGGGTCAAGTGACAGCAACACAAAAACTTTGCAGATCAGACCACAAAAGAGTCCGCTACGAGTCCGCTTACATCAGGCGTTGTTTGTGATCTCCGCTGCCACTCCGCGGGCTCAAAAGCTGGTATTTTCAAAATGGCCGAGCGGTCCGATAGCTACAATCAAGTCAAAGTGGGCCGTCTAAAACTCAAAGGACTAGACGATAGCTCTAAGAAAAAGAAGCACAAGAAGAAGAAAAGAGAAAGAGAAGAAGAAGAGTCAACAGACATGGATGCCCTTCGCCATGGTGGGTGGAGAAAAGTCGAAAACTTCCATGACGTTAGCGGTAATATCGCGTTACAAACTTTTAAGAAATCGTACGTGGAGGCATTAAACAGTGGTATGTTTAGTGTTGGCGAACTAAGGGATGATGGTGAGAATTCGCCGGCTCCTGTTGAAGTTTTTACAGCTGTTCCATTGTCCGAAAAAAAGATTGCTTTAAAATCAGGCTACGGTAGGTTATTTCAGTTGGAGTACGTAATGAGCCATTCCATTTAATATCCGCACCCCCCTATTGAGGGTCTCTAAGACTCCCTCAAGAAAGCAAGATCAAACTGCCGACACAATCCCCCCCTTCAGAAAACGAAGAGATCAAAGCTGCCGACATAGCAGCCCTCTCAGAAATAACGTTTAAGAACCCCCCATCCCCCTAGGATTTCCTTGACCCTCAATGGGGGTCGGGGGATAAAGAATAGAATGGCCCAATGTGTTACATAACTACCATAGGTGTTGCAATTATTTGGTTGTCATTATTATAGTCTGTATCGTCATCCTCGTCCTCCTCCTCATGATCGTCATCATCGTCATCATTATCCCAGGATTATCCCAGTTAATTTCCAATTTAAATAATTGGAAAGAAGTAGCCTGAAAATATCAGGGCTTCCACGGGAGGCGAACCTGTGACCTCCGCTATACCGGTGCGATGCTCTACCAACTGAGCTATGAAGCCACATACTTTCACATATATCTGCAGTTCAAATATGAATTATTTCATATATACTACACATCATCATCATCATCATTGTTGGTCACAAAGTTTTCTGAATTTGGACATTTATGTGATATCTGAAAAACAGTAAGTAAAGTTTGAAGCTGATGGTTAAAAGGATGCTCTTGTTAGGGGCAGACCATTTTACTTCTGACGGGGTAGGGGACGTTGGGTGATTTGGTGCAGTTGTGAATTTTTGTCACTCCCAATGTGCAGGAAATTTTTTTCTGTGGATGTGTGTGCAAGATATATTTTTCTCCATGTAACATGACTTTTGGCTCGCTGAACATGCATGAATTGCTTTTTCGGCACTGGTTGTGTGCACAATTTTTTTTAAGTGTGATTGCAGGATGTTTTTTTCAAAATGGCCCAACCCCTCCCCCACCCCACCCCAGAAGTTAAATGGTCTGCCTGTAGGACATGACTGATAAACATTTGTTTTACAGGTAAATACATGTCAGTTAATATGATGGGAAATGTCACTGGTCGATCTGATGCTATTGGTCCCCAGGAACAATTTGAGTGTGTATTTGAAGAAGACAAAGTTGCCTTTGAAACCTACAATGGCTGTTTTTTGTCCGTTAATGAAGATGGGCAACTCGCTGCAACCAAAAAAATTGTCAGCGAAAAGGAAACATTCCATATACGGACCAGTGTTCCAAAAGTGTAAGTGTAAATTGGTGACTGTGATGTCTGGTGACTGTTGGTTTGAAATATTTCCAACAATTTTGATTTGATTTTCCTTTCCCTTGTAATTAATCATAATCAAAATGTGTAATTAATGAAAATTTATCAATCTGATAAAGAAAAATTAACCACTGTGGTAAATGTTCAAAAGCTGGCCATATGAGCATTGGGAAAAGCCATTTGGCCTTGTCCAACTCTAAACATACCAGTATTCACTTTTGCCATATGCCAGTAATGGTTACTTTACATATAATTTCGTTTTATCAACTGGGTTGATAATGTGAATTGGCCACTGTAGAGAGATTCAAGAGCTGACGATTCGAGCATTGGCCCTTCGTCGGAGAACATAGTTTATCAGCCTTGATCACTCAATTATTGTTCATTTTCCATCTGACACACAGCTTACTTCTTACTTACTTAGTTACTTTTTAACAAAACAAGTATGAGGTGAAGTTCTTTTATCAGAGGATACTCAATGAGTATCCACTGGGATACTCAACTGGTTTCACTATTTGTGTAGAAATAATTTTGCATGTGTAAACATGTGTCATTCACTGACAGATTTAAGCCTAAAATCAGGACAATTTTCCCCTTTGTGCAAGATGTAGGCACCTGTGGTCTACCAGTGAAAAGGTGCTTCAGATGCTGTGAGAGTTAAGTGTGTCATCCAAGAAGACTATGCAGTAGTGTGATCAGGGCTAATCAACCTGGGCGGCTTGATCCAGAGCCCAGCACTGCACCTCCCACACATATTAAAAAATACATCATGTCTATTGCAGCAAGGTGTCCACCAGCACTCTACCAGAGAGTGGAAAGGATTTGCGGAATCATGAAATCAGTTTTGTCAAGAAGTTCCAAAGTTTTCAAGACAGGAATCTACGTTTAAGTGAACAGGAGACAAGCAAACTGAAAAAAGCGAGAGTGGAGGGGAAACTGCACGAGGAAATGTTAGACAGGAGAGAAAAGATGAAAGCTGATAGGTATTGTAAATAAATGGACAGTCATGCACAACAGAACCAAGTCAAAAGATTAATTTCGATAATGTATATTACTATAATGTTGCAGTCACTTCTCACATTGCAGTTGAATACCTGGCTTTATATATTGTAAGAAAAAATCTGTTATGAGAAATATAGTCCTGTCTCTGCACAACTGTCAAATTGTTTTTGAAACCCTGGTTGATTTCAATGTTTAACCTCGATTCAAGATTAAAATTTAAGTATTCTTGCTTATTAATTCTTAATTTGTATCACATGTATACATTTTGAATAGCTTCTCTTGTGGTCTGTTACTTATAATGTGAAGTACACAAAGACTGCTTTGTATCATAACTTAAGTGTGTAAGTAAAGCAAACACTCTAATAAACCTTTTTGCAAATGCAAGCTCCAGTCCCTTGTGGGGGCAAACTTTGATCTATTTACTGAATTAATGAGTCCATCTTTGGCTGGGTGATCACTTTTTGCCCCCCACAAGGGAATGGAACTACAAAATAACTGCATAATTTAGCAAAATGGCCTATTGGTCAATAGCATTGCGTACTATTTGTGCATGGGCAAATGCTGATGAATGCCTTTAATATAAGCACCTTTGCTGTGATATGGCAAGCTAATCTTGTATCACAGACTGAATAATATCATTTTCATAATTGTTTTCTTCCAAGCTTAGCACTTACTATGTCTTTCTATACTTTTGTCAATATTCGCTTCTGGAGTCATGATTAGTCATCCTGCAAGTTTTTCTATTTTGTTAACACAGCCCTTTATGCCTTTAGAACTGTTAAATTTCGAGGGCAATTATTTTTATTTCTGTTAAAGGCATTATCATCCAAATTTATTTATCAGGGATTTTTATTTTGTTACTCTGCGATTAATTTCTACAATGACCTTTATTGCAGTAAAATGGAAAACAAACCTGTATTAATAATCATAGCTCAAGGTGAAATTAAAACCTGAAAGGGGGAAATTGTTTTGTTTGTTAATTGCAATGCTCAAAAAATCAGGCTATGGATTTGCGGCATAGCAAATGAATGAGGTATACTGCATGACAAGCAATGGATTGGCGGGATATCAAATGAATGAGGTATACTGCATGACAAGCAATGGATTGGCGGCATAGCAAATGGATGAGGTATACTGCATGACAAGCAATGGATTGGCGGGATATCAAATGGATGAGGTATACTGCCTGACAGTATACTGTCCCCAAAATTTTGCATAAGCATTGTTTCCAGTTTCTCATGGGACGTGCAGTGGTCCCAAGAAAAAAAACAATGCTTATGCAAAATTTTGGGGACAAACAAAGAGTATTGTGTTATTTTCTGAAGTGGCCTATGAGGTATACTGCCTGACAGGCAATGGACTGGCAGCATATCAAATGAATGAGGTATACTGGGGATAGGCAATGGATTGGCGGGATATCAAATGAATGAGGTATACTGCCTGACACTCCGTCTGGTTGTCCGCTTTTCATACCACTTGTCCAATGAGAGCACACAGAAATTAATCGGTGCGCGGGGACCAGAATGCACTGCGCAGCGACCAGACTGCATTGTGCCCTGGTGGTGCTTCGCTTTGAGGTAAAGAAGGGCAAACTGTAGCCTGAGGGAGAGCGCACTGCTATTCACAGCGCCCTCTCGGCTTCTGGTTTCGCGGCTCCCACTGCTTGTTTGGATCGAGTGCTCTACCAAAATAATCCGCCAGCTACGCAGGCTATGCAAACTGTCACTGGCCTTCTTTTCGGTGATCTTCGAAGTTCAGGATCTTTACGCGAGTGTTGAAGAGACAAAACGTGATGGGCAAACTATCGTCGGCCTTCTTTTCGGCGATCTTCAAAATTCAGGATCTTTTGTAGCCGTGTTTTCAGAGCGATTTTTCAAGTCGCTTGGCGAGTGGCAATCGGAAATCTCGTGAGTGGGAATCTTTGAACTGTGAATGTTATGACAGCAAACTGTTTTTGAGCTATTGTTTTTCTGTTCTTTTTGTTCTGAGTTCTTTGTTGTCTTTTTCGTTCTTTGTTTTACGTCACTGGTGATTTTGACAGGTTTTTACACCGAGGATGAGCCCGTAATATTCTCTCACGTGCGCCTTTGACAAGTTTTCACGTATTAGAACTGAAATTCTACAAGCATTTTGATAAAATTATCTTACCCGCTTTGACACATAACAGGCAAAATAGATCAAAATAACCTCAGCAACTGAATTAACATCTGGTTTGCAGTAATGAGGCTGTTGTTTGTTACAATGCAAACATTTTAGACGGCAGGCATTTTTTCTTCAAGAGTGTGGTTAAAATACAAAACTACTCAAAACTACTCGATGAAAATAACTCAGATAGTCTCGTAGCTAGCGCTTTAAGAAATGTAGACGCCAGAAAGGAGAATTTCTATTTCGATCACTCGTCATACTGGTTATCAGGGTTTTCAAAATCTTAGAGGGGGTAAGTTTCTAAAGAAACTTGGGTGCTGCGTTTTATTCGCTCCGACGAAGGGCTAACGCTCGAAACGTCAGCTCTCGAATCTCTTTACGGTGGCCAATTCACATTATCAACCCAGTTGATAAAACCAAATTATATTTTTTAATCTTAGCTACTTTCCCGAGATTAAAACACCACAGACAAGAACATGTAGTAGAAGCAATGGAATATTTTTATTCAAATTCCTATCAAAAATAGTGATGCCCTAAAATATTTTGCCAGCATTGCACACAACCTGATTTTATAAAGTTGAATCAAGGCAAAATTACCAACAAGAAAGTCGTTTGGCTTCTTAAATCCCCGCGTTACCGTTTTTTTAGTGACGGGCTCTCAAACCCAACCCAATGCTTCTCCCTCCTTGCTTGGTTTAGCTTTATGAAAAATTGCCCAAATTATTGCGCGATTTATTTATTTCCTGGTTCATATATAAAAAAATATACTACAAGTTTGCTATCTTCTTCTGCCTCGGTGGCAACAAGCTACGTTTTCCACACCCTTACGGAGATTTTATACGTGTTATTTACATCTAAAAAAGGTGGTAATAAAATGTTCAAACTATTAGTTTGTCCAGTGTTGAACTCTGACGTCAATAAACGTACATAATCTTGACTTATTCTTGTTATCTTCTTAAGCTTCAAAGTCAACAATTTAAAATCTGTTTATCACATTTGTAGTCCTTGTTACATCATCACACGCGTGCAAAATTGTCGTTAACGAATCTTGTAATTTTCTGCATCAGTGACTCGGAAATTTCCACTGCTTCTTGTGCTTGGTCGGTAGTGAAAGCATCGGAAGGTGTCAGATCACCACGGTGAAAGTGTGGATACCTGGTCTGTTCATAGTAGTTCTTGAGTTTAGCAGCCAGGAGAGGAATATCCTCAGGAGATCCATCTAACTCAGTGATCTCATAGGCAAGATTCAGCACATCATGTGTTTCTAGCTGGCTCTCGGCAATCCCACAGGCGGCATACAGAGCGCTTTTGAAGAGTTTTTCGGTTGCCTGTTGGCATAGGAAGCAAACCAAAGCAGGGAATTTGGGTTCTTGATCTTGTAAATGTTTTGCCGCGTTTAGATCTTCGCTGGCTTGTTTCATCCATCGTTTTGCTTCGTTTCTCTGAGGGTTTGTGGACCTCTTGGAATACGTTGATCCTTGGCGCGTTTGCCTTTTGAACGTGTCGTATGTTTGCCTTTCTTGGCGAGCACGTTGGTTCCACTGGTTGAAGAAATCGTGGAATCCTCTGGCTCCGTCTTGTGTTCCTCTTTTCTTGGCATCTCGTAGATCATCTCTCCATGCAGAAGGAAACAGTTTTTCCATTCTCTCTATTTCGTTCAGCAGGAATTGCATAACATCATTGGTTATATCACAACCGATGTTTTTATCTGGATGCCATCGTAGGAACAAACGCTTTATGACTTTTCGTCTTTCATTCTCTGGTAACTTCCAAGCTTCCCAAAGGGTCTCTTTGATTTCTTTCTTCGCTTTTTCAAGGCGTTCATTTCTACTAGCCGCCCGACGCTCTGATTCCTTGGGGTCTCCAGTGAAAAGCGTTACTTCACGCGAGTCCGAGAGTTCAGGTTGTGCGGTGGGTACTTCAGGACTGGATCGATCAAACTTATACAGGTCAAGTACACTGACTTCTACGAGGCGAGGCTCTCCAATATCGACGCGATATTTGGCTTTGAAGTCAAATCTGCTGCCCTCCATCGACCGTTTACGATTTGGCACTTTCCTAACGACTTTCGCGTACACGTAGAGAGGCTCGCTATCATCAATTCTACCGTCTTCGGTTCTGCGTTCTTTCTCGTACCCAACAATTTCACCTTGCCGAAAGAAGTACTCGATATCTTGCCTGAGAAGATAGTGATACATAACAGCAATCTCGGATCCAAGAACAGGCTCTGTGGTCCGCGCCTCACTTCCCAAGAGATCTTGAGCAACACCACATCTATCAAGTGATGGAAGAATCTCATCTGGCACCCTGCATGCTAGCATCGCTTGGAGGTATATCTCCTTTTCAATTTGGTTATGAATCAAGCGATTTACCTGGAAGCATAATTGGATGTGGAGGGGGTTTTCGTCTGTGCCGTGCCTAATAAATAATTCCCATTCGCCATTCTGCTCTTCTAAGAAACAGTCTTGAATTTCGTTGCTGTGCTGCAGAGGATTTCCCGATTCTAAGTGAATCAAATGAGTGTCAAGCGATGCCATGCACGTCACACTCAGGGAGCTGCAGAGCACTTGTACTTGATCTTTGACATCTTGTTGCAGATTGGGTGTCTGCCTTTGATGGCGGATGACACGGAGAATCCCATTCACTAGCTTAGGAGAGAGCAAAATATTCCTATATCTGTTCACGAATGGGCAGGGGTCTGAGCCAAGTGAGTTGTCTTGTATGCACCGCTTATCTCTACAGCTCGGATGTATCTCCTCACGCAGCAAATTCTGGATGGTTTTAGCCCTGAGACGCAATGGTAAAAGACCGAGAAGGTATGAGAGACGATCCGCAGTCAACTCTCCTTCACGACTTATGTCTACAAAATCGCCAGCAAAGTCTCTTGCACGTCGTTCAAAACTTGGACAATCGTGAAAGATAAGCTCGTTTGATGGCTTGAGAAAACCCTCCTTGCTTGGTAAGAAGAGTTCATTCAGTGATAGCAGACATTTTGTTGCTGCTTCTTCGCTTTTCTCTTTCACTAGCAGTGAGAGGGTGGTAAAAAACCCATGTGTTGCCTCCCTTGCTACTCTTTTCTCGTTAGGTTCCATGTGCTTATCTTGGCACACCTCCTTCAGCCTTCCAAGGATATCAGCGAATTGTGATGGCGTTGGCTTTTCGTTTGCCCCCAGCCTCTTCAGTAGATGTTCAAAATGACCATACTCTCGTGGTACCTTGTAGAAATAAGGTGGTAGCTCTGTTGTTGTCTCAAATGCTAACTGATTCCCCTCCACAAACACGCGACCCTCCTCAACAGGAATACACGGTGTTTTCACGAGAATCTTGCCAATGGGAAGGCATGACTTGTTACATCTTTCAGACAGTGAGGTTCCTGGGCAATTGCATTCAGCCTTCAAGAAAGTAAATGCCTCATATATGACGTCATGTAGAAGCTCCCTTTGGTCTTTAGGAGTGTCTTTATGGACATTGCCACTATGCGCCTTCGTCAGAGCGGCAATGTGATTTATAACTTTATCCAGTGGTGGCAGAAGTACGACTCCGAGGTCTTCCAATACTTGTTTTTCTGCAGTATTTGGAGTAGCCCAAGCTGGAAGGAGTGGGGCACACGTCCAGGCAAGTTTCTGTTGTTCGCATGGTAAGGCTCCATGGAACTCAGTGAAAGGTGGAACGTCGTCTTTACTGATGCACCCAAATTGAGGCTGTAGGGTTTTTAGTTCGCCTGATGCAATTTCAGCCGCCACAAATTTTATACTGGAAACAACATGTAGAAAGCTGGCATCGTGGAAATCCTCTTGTTGAAACAAACAGGTCACCAGTGTCTTTGACTTCTCTCTTATTTGAGGATCCTTGGGCCTGGTACTAGCTTCAGAGGCTACACATTCGGCAAACTGAAGGAACTGTTGCTGTGTTAAAGTGTGCTTCAATCCAATCTGCCGAAGTAACGGAAGCCAGTTTGAGTTCCGGTATTCTCCTGGTGGGAAATCACTCACAGGTAGCATCTCTTTGAATACAAGATTCTCAGGATCGTAAAAGTAGTTCGCAGAGACTAGTCTGTCACCGTCACCTGGAAGAATACAGGCTTCTCGAAGAGCGTCTAGTAACATGTTACTCTCACTTGAGCTCTTTAAGGTGACAAGGAGTGTGTCTCTGATGTAAAGCAACACTTCTTGAAGGCCTATCTCAGACATTGCGTCAAGGTTTGGCAGGATATACTTCACGAAGACATCCACTTGCGATAGGTGGGTTATGTCCAATGCCTTGTATAGCGGTTCAATTTCTTGAATTGCTTCTAAGAGCACACAACTTTCTTTCTCTATGCGTTCTTCAATCTCAGCCAGTGAGACACTCTGTGGAAAGTCAACAACATACGGAAAGGCATACGAATCAAGACTGACAAGCGTACCATTCAACGTTTTGTACAGAGGAAGCTTCTTCAAAAGTGGTTGGTTGCTGTATACAGTAGTGACGTCATCTTGTAGGAATCGCAGAAGAGTGACGATTTCCCCTTGTCCAATTTCGCATTTAAAATCTTCTGCTTTCGACAAGTAATGTAAAGCACTGATTACATCTTGCCTTGAGTATGGCTTTGCGAGGTGTGGTGAAACAATCAGCGAAGCCTCGTCTTTGTTTATTTTTGGAAGAACTGTAAAATCCAATTGTGCACTTCCAAGTTTGCATAAAATCCTCACCATCCTGTCTTCTTCGTAAATGCGGGTACTCAAATCCAACACAGTTTTACCGAGAGACACAGGCGCAAGGGTGCCATTAGAAGTAGGAATAATGGGCCAGTCCTCAAGTGGGCGGAGAGTTTCGGATGCGTCTTCTCTGTCTTCAAAGCTTGACTGTCGTTCTTGGTATGTTGTCATAATCAATTCCCACAGCATTGTCAACCACTCAACTGAAGGTATACTATTTTCACTTGGCTCCCATGGGACGTGTCTGTCGCCGGCAAGCCAGCGTGATGGGAGAATTTGGATCAGATATGGTGCAATCGATTTCGTGTCAAAACACTTGAATACTCTGGACTTCAAAATTTCACTTCGTGAAAACTTGGAAAACAGTGAAATGAATTCTTTATGGACAAAGAGGTCTTTCTGCGAAGACACTAGACTTAAATATGGTGTGAGGAAAACTGGATTATTGGAATCAAATTTTCTAAGCACCTCATCGTCGGTAAGCAGTAGAGGCAGGCCATTTAAACACTGTAGGAAGTTATCATCCTTCATGCAGTACTCCATCAGTAGCTTGAGACCACTGGTATGTTTAAAGGTGGTACTGTCGATTGAACAGGGAAGCACATCCATGCAATGCATGGTCTTTGCAAGGAAAGCCATAACGATGTCAGGGTTGATGGTTTTTACTGTTGCGGCAGCTTCTTTGAAATTGGAGTAAAGTTTCAGTGGCGCGTTAACGATTGGAACCCCGATCTGCAGTAGGAGTTTTTCCAAGTCTGTGCTGGAAAGGACGCTGAAAAAGGCTTGTTGGTCGTCTCTGTCACTACAGGGTGGAACCCACATACACGTACACGATGGCTTTGTTCCATACTTACAAAAACTACGAGGGGAAGGTACCGAATATGCGAGGGATGGTTCTTCTCTAACAATGGGCAGTACAGGTTGATTAGAGCTCGCCAGCAGTCTGTACACTGTTGTAGCGATACCCCTCCAGTCTGTGTGGATGGTGTCTGGGTCTGGGAAGAAAGTGTGGTACCAATTCAAACCACGGCAAGCATCGGTGATATGATTGAAGTACCACGGGTCTCCCTGTGAGATTCCAGGTATATACGCCCTTGCACTTACAATCAGTTCTGCATAGGCCGGAGCTAAAACATGGTTCTTGATGAAGTTGTTCCACTGAGATCTGTGTCCCTGACCACCTTGATCTTTCCAAAGATTTCGTCTAGAATTGTCAAGTATAAATTGGCCATTGACTTGAACAGGGAGACCTGTCTCGACCGGTAACGGAAGGGAGCAATAGACACGATGAATTTTGCTGATTTGCGTTGTTTGTTGTGCATCGAAGGAACATCTTCGCGATGGCACGTCATTTGTGGCCACACATGCTGCCACTGCTGCCCGGGGAAGCAGAGCATAATTGTTACCTTCCGGAATGAGTGGTTTTTCGCCATGTAAACGAGAACCAAGGCATTGATGAATAAGCCATTCCTCTTGTCTTCCAAGGCTATCTTGAATTGTGCTGGTGTACGTTATTCCAAACCATGGGATGCAATTGGTTTTCAAATCTTTGCATCGCATGACTTCTGCTTCAAGGGCATTGATCTTTGGGATGTCTGTACTTGGAACTGTTGCGGTTGCTTCGTATCGTCTTACCAATCTGTTGTTTTTTATCCGAGAAATGCTTATTTTGGTGACACTTCTAAGGAACAGCAGGATATCACGGATCTCACTTTCAAAAATGGTCAGCAACTGATCAATCTCGGAACTAGTAAAAGCCTTTGAGGAGATCTCGGACTCTTTAGCTGTCAAATCCGTTCTTATCGGAAGTCGAAACATGGTAGAGTTTTTTAGCTCAAAAAACTCTTCTAGGTAACACGGTCTCACATCAGCAAAGTCATTCCAGAAGTCGTCATCAAGAGGATCAAATCGACGTCCTGGGAATTCGAATGTTGCGTCAGGTGCGTATCGGGCGTGTGGATCGAGAACACATAATGTCTCGCCGTTTGTAACGAAGCTCGGACAATCAGTAACATGGTAAACCGCGTTAAACCCGATTCCATATTTTCCCGTCTTTTCCGGGCTGTCAGTCTTGCTTCCGATGCCAAGTCTCTGTATGCCTTCGATGTCTCTTTCTGTGAACGCACAGTCATTGTAAATGCACAGCGCAGGACCTTGGAGGTCTTGCCATCGTTCTGAGAAAACACGAGTGGTACCATGTTGACGTGGGTCATGTACAAAATGTACCTCTGTGGCCCCGGCGTCATCTGCGTTTTGGATGATTTCTTTAAGAATTCCCACGTCACATGGATATGATACCAGTACCTTTTTAAGTCGAT
Source organism: Blastomussa wellsi (assembly GCA_947652115.1). Classification (NCBI taxonomy): domain Eukaryota; kingdom Metazoa; phylum Cnidaria; class Anthozoa; order Scleractinia; family Plerogyridae; genus Blastomussa; species Blastomussa wellsi. The sequence continues at coordinate 27,696,126 of OX393565.1, read as the reverse complement.
CTGTCAAGCGCTCACTCTGACCAAATGGCCTTCCGATGCGTTGGGAATACTTGTTTAACTTTTGTTCGCGAATAGTACTGGCTCCTAGTTTGTGAGCTAATATCCCAGAAATGTCACTGTGAACACAATTCTTTTGTTCTTGGTGGGGCATCCAAGGAGCGTCGTTGATGGCAAGTTCTCCTACAGGCTTTAGAACTAAATCTGCATTTGGTAGGGGCAGCTGGACAGAATAGGAGATCAAAGTATCTTCATCGATGATTGCGATTTCCTCCAGGAAAGCTTTCACAGTTTTAAACTCCTGCGATGTGAGGGACTGACCCTGCTTTCTCTCCTCAAGGACGAACAGCGCATCGACCATATCCTGTCCACAAAAGGACTCCCGGACTCCAAGTGACTTAAAAAGATCCTTGAATTTCAAAGTGAAGTCTTCTGGAAGGCAGTAAAGAAAAGGATCTCCGTGGTTACTCCAAGAAAAGGCTACCTGATTCGTTGTAACGAACTTGCCTTCTACAAATATCCATGGTTTACCACTCAATAGGTCTTGAATCATTTGTTTATCTGATGTGTTGATTCGTTCTTGTAGAAACTGATACACGGCCGTGCAAACCTTTCTAATACATTCTTTGTTGGCACCATCATGCGGTTCCAGGCTTTGAACGGCATAGTAGAGCTGCAAAAGCGCATCGTTCACGGTTGGACGGTGAGTAGTGAACCCTAACAGCTTGGCGACATCTTTGCTCACTCGGTCACAACCCGTCTCTGGAGATTCGTCTAAGACTGGGTGTACCGATCCTAATAAAAAGATGGAGTCATTACGGCGTAACTCTTTGGCAGAAAGCACTTTCTTTACACTTTTCTCTGAACCCTTCCATGGCAGGAAGTACTCTAGAGGCTTTTCCATAACAGGAAGAAAACGGACCTCGGAAAGTTGCTTGCGTTGTGTGGTACTTGGTAGAGATAACTTACACATGTTTTCGTTCAAATATTTAAGTAGGTTCTTTGACATCGGCAGGGCTTCGTCATTATCATCAATGGCCATTGAGGCAACGAATACCGCCCTTTCGCAAATCCCTTTCCACGTCAATAAACTGTCTACCATTCCCAGCTTTTTCAAGGCAACGAGTCTTTCTGGTTTGAGAAAACTGGCTCCAGTTGGAAAGAAATGTTCTTCGTCAAGAAATAGGTTGCTGGCAGCTCCAGTTGGATCAATTAGGTCTCCAGGTCGGGACAGTTGGTAACCATTTGGGGAAGTTGGAATGCATCGAGATTCGCGCAACGGATTCTCGTAGCAGTGAGATCCCCGCAAATATTCGTCTAGTACATGACATGTGATTGGATCTCTCAGGCTACTTGGCAGTTTGTCAATGTTTGGAAAAAAGACATCACAAACAAACTTGTCTGAGGTAACTGTTTGCTCAGCCACTATTTGCGGAACTCCTTTGTTAAATGCCTCGGAAATCAATCTTGGAAGTTGGACCACGTTGTAGCCACACTTACACATTACAGGGTAACTTTCAGGAAGCCGAATCACATTTTCATCCAAAAAGACGCCATCCTTTACCGACACCCAATGTGACTCACTCTTTAAAAGTGGAGCTGGACTACTGGCTATGTTATGATAAACATTGTAAGCAAACTTTGTCCAAGTCTTGGATAGGGCTTTCTCCGTTTCTGGCCAAAGAGTGTCAAAGGAATATTCCGCTACCCTTCCTTGTCGATTAAGGCTGACAATTCCTTCTAAGAGTTGAACGTATGCCTTGGAAGCAGCGTCCTCTAGGAGGTATTGGTTCCATAGTACTTCAATCGGCTTTTGCGAGGCATGGCCTCCACTGGTATCTTCCCACAGATTGTGGCGGTTGGTTGTCACAGCGAAGCACCCGTTCACGTGAACTGGAAAGCCTGTTTCCACACCCAGGGGTAGTCCAAGAAACGCTTCTCCCACTATTTTCTCTGGACTCCATCGCCTATCCTTATCGCCTACAAGTAGGCCAGCCACCTCAGCTTTAGGTAGCAAACCGTGGAGCTTCCCATCCTCACTGCTTGCCATTTCCAGCGATTTCTTATCACCATAACATGAACTTATTAACCACACCTCTCTTGACCGTTGATTCCTTGAATGCAGAAACGAACTGATGGGACACGCTTCAGATTTAACTGACACTATTCTTGATGAATTGGCACGATGTTGGTACGAGTGATGTTCAAAGACCCAGCTACCGTTAAGATCACCCTCAAGGGAAACATGATTGTTGTTTTCCTCTGATATTGACTTGTTAAGTGATGGGAACGTCTCCAATGTTTCCTTTTCCACCTCAAACACCGCATTTGGGACGGAAGGGTCTTGGTCGGAAAATATTTGGAAGAAACTTATCTTGCAAACATTTTGTAGGAAGAGCAGCATTTTTGATGCGTTTTCCTGAAAGGTTGAGACCAGGTTGGCCAACTGTTGTTCGTTGTAGTATTTGTTGCAAATTTCACTCTCGCTGGCCCTTCTCATGGTCCTTAATGGTAACCTGAACAGTGTTCCATCGTAGAAAAATGGCTCTTCTTTCTTCTGAAATGTGCACCCGAATACTCCTTGATAAGGCTTAAACTGGTCTGGGAAAGCACTGAGCGCCACTGAGTTGTTCTTAAGATTTAGGCGGATGCCGGGACGAGACTTTTCCTTAATAAGATCTCCTAAATGGCTTGTGTGTGGATCGAAAAACGCAATGAACTCGCGACTAATAAAGCTTGGCAGGTCAGTAATATTGTAAACAGTGCAAAAGCCTATTCCAAAGCGTCCTAGCTTGTCTTGATTCCCTATTTTGGTAGCCCCAGCAAGCTTGTTTATATTCTCAAAGTCTCTATCTGTAAAAAGAGCATCATTGTATACCCACAGGGCGGGTCCTTGTGTCTCGGATAATCCAGGAGACAAGAGCTTCTCAGCCTTGTGTTTTCTCCAATCAAGTAGAAACTTAACTTCCATTGCTCCTGCATCATCTGCATTCTGAATAAGCTCCTTGAAGGTCGCCATGTCGTCATTGTGGTCTTCAATGATGTTTTTCAATCTAGTGGTTACTGGTTCATATGGTCCACTCTGCTGAAATCCGAGAGTCTCTGTTACAGCTAACTTTCTGCTTAACGGAGGTGTTCCCAAAAGCTGCGCCGTATCACTGGAAATGGTCTTGTGTACCAGGAAAGCAACGTCAGCAATGTTGGCCTCACTGTTGCCTTGCCTTAACCACTCGGTGTCACAAAAGCTGACATCATTGCATGGTTGAAGAATTAGCCTGTCGTCTCCGGTTTGGATGGGAATAAGTACCTTTTTACGAATGTCAGGGGAAAGAGGTGTTCTATCTTTTGTCAGGAAGTCTAACACATCGCGGGACAGTCGAAGATCACGCTTTACTTCCTCTATATTTCGTCTCTCTTCCGTGTGCCAATCTCGAATCATGTGCAAGACGTCTAAGGCAGATGCATCGTTGAATGTCTCCAGAACACCGCAGCGCTTGAAAAAGGCGGAATATCTTTGGAAATCTTCAGACAGTACAAAGATGTAGGGTCTCAGATCAAGAAAACACTCACTTCGTAATGCTATGCAACTTGGCTTGGCGAAACCCGAACCATGCCACACCCAAGGCAAAAACGAATATTCCTTGAGAACTAAAACGGCTTCAGCTATTACAATTTCACTGGATAGGTGGCTGTAGATATCTTTTAGCATCGCTTGGAACTTGAGCAATTCGATTTCAGAGGATCTGTGTACTTGTTGTTGCCAAGTAGTAATCGCGCCTTTCAGCTGTGCTAGAACATAGGAAATTGGTGGTGGAAATGACCATCCAAAAGCTTTCTTGAGTTTCTCATCGAGACTTCCTCGAAGTACAGGCATGGCTGAACCAATAACGTTCACCATGTCGACGTCTCTCATGTCCTTTGGAGAGTAGAGCCTTCTTGCCACACCAAACCAAGGCATAGATGACGGATACCTGCTCAGGGGCTCTTTGGATGCCGGGAGCCACGGTAAGCTTGATAGTATGCTTCCAAGGGAAACCTTCTTCACAGGCCCAGATTTTTCTTCTAACTCTACTTCGTTTTCAACTACGGATGAATTATCGTTTAAGAACTGCAACAATGCCTCGGCCCTCCTGAGAGCGGACTGCTCGGAAGCCAGGGTGATCTGTTTTGCTATCATAAGAATATCTTTGGCTTCTAGGGAACGACTTCGCCGCAGGCCTAAGAATACACGAAGTAAGCTCAGTGCATGCGCTTTGGCAAACTCTTGAGCTGGAAACACATCGGGTTCACCTTCAAAAAGCTTCTGAATGACTTCATCTTCTGGGTCGTATAAATCACACGGCGGTTTCAGACTCCCGTTTGCAACCGGAACAAACCGAACATTCTTCAAATGGTCCGGGAAAGCTTTGTTGTCGCTTGATAGAGCGGGGAGTCTTTGGATTACCCAAAACATCAAGTCTGAAACTTGATCTCGAGTGTAATAGCCTCCGCTATTGATGTAAGGAAATATCTTATCGATCAAAAAGTCTGAAGTGTTCAGGATACGTAATGGAAGTCGCCGCAACAGCTGGTATGACTCATCGTCAGTGGCGGAGAGTATCGTGTTTGAGCAGTGGATCTTCGTACTCGAAGGCAGATGCAATCTTGGAGGGGCAACATCAAGTTTGGTACCTGAAAGGGGTCCTCCTGGCTGTACTGATGTAAACGTCGTACCGTCCATAGCTTGAAAGATCGGTAAAGTCATCAACGCTACTACTTCGTCATCAGAAGGATTTCGCAAGCTTGACAAGAATGCTCTAATGGCCACTTTCTCTTCGGCAGAGCAGTTTGCGAGATTGGCGATCCCTGGCTCGTTCATGACTGTTGCCAATACTTTGATTACTCCAGAAGGTGTCGGTGGCTCTATGTAGTGATTCAAAGCTGCATGATCACAGAATGGAGGCAAATGAGGAAGAACGATACAGCCTGCCTTTTGTAGCGCAGTTGCCACGATCCTTGGCAAAGATGCAAAATACGAAGAGCTCTGAATCACACGATGATCTTTCTTAAGCTTGATGAGGTAACGCTTCTCTGACCTTCCCTCTACAAATGGAAGAAGAGGAATTCCCTCGAAAGCACTCAGATCTTTTGGGAATTCTGTTTTAAGCCATGACCATAACCCTCGAAGCCACACATCATCAGGCAAAGATTCATCTGCAGGATTCCAAGACACTACAACGGAACTGCTTCTCCAAACTTCAGGCAGACTTTCATAAACTAACTTTGGAACGAGAGAAGGTGATAGCTTCTTTAACTGGGTGGGCCCCGAACTTCTGGCTTCCACTTCCCCTGCGACATAACGTAACGTGTCAAGCACACTTGCTTGCATGTTATCATCTAAGAATCTGCTATCACTTCCTGGAATAAGACTTCGTGGGTGACTGCGTGATGCAATCAATACACTGCTGCCCGGGTCGTTTCCATGCACGTCATCTCGAAACGTTTGGAATGTTCCATCAGCAAGAGGGAGAAGGGGAAGTCCGGCAAGTTCGTTGAAGTTACGATCCATGAGAATGTATTCTAAAAGGCAAAGTTTTTCTTTTCTACTCAGGTGCTCGAAGCATACCCTACCATGTTTACTCGACACCCGATTTTCTCTATCAATTCCTTTGAAGCCATAAATGCCAACTTTTTCACCTGACTGGAGGCCTCGAGGTGAATTTCTGGGTGATTTTTTGTTCGTTGACGTAATATACCAATCTCCTTTTAAAACAGCGCGCAGATAGGATGGCGTGATTTCTTGAGGTCTTCTTGCATAATGTTCTCCGTATTCGCCGACAGCTTTCATAGCTTGCTTTGGAAGTGATACCACTGGTTCATCAGCCTGAAGAAGTGTCTCAACTACTACTTTACGAACCTCGTTACGTGCTTTGTTTGGCGAACATTCCATACGGTCTAAAACGCCGTCTTCCAGGGCAATCCATCGTCCGCCAAGAGATGGAGTCCAAAATACCGCTTTGTCAACCAGGGCTGTGAATAAAGGCTTCAAGATAACTTTCCATTGGCCTTGGACGCGGTTAAGATCTGGCCAAATGTTGTGAACTATCGGAAGCAATTCATCGCTGGGGTATAGTGATTGAGTGAGCGCTACAATAAGGCTGGCATACGCTTTACTGACCACTTCACGTGAGAGAATAAGATTCCATTCCGCTGCGTCATCACTTTGGATTTCTGTACCGGGCCACTTTAGATTTCGTCGATTATCCGTGAGTCCAAAGGCGCCATGAATATGCACTGGTAGACCAGTTTTGCACTCGGAATCTTCAGGGAGGGGAAGGTAGCAAAACACCCGTCCATGGCCTATCCTGTTGTTCTCGCCAGATACATCCAGTGATGCCGCAACTCCTGCCCATGGAATCAAGCCAAGAGATAAAGAAAGGTCGGCAAGTCGCATACTTTCATGTCCAACCCGATTTAAGACCATAAATTTGAATTCGCGCTCGTATTTGTCAGGTCTGTTGATTTCTACAACCGTTTCGTAATTCAGTTCATAAGGCTTCGAGAGGAAACCTGTAGCAGCTTTAATGAACTTTCCTTTCACTACTTTTACCGTCTCTCTGAACTCCTCCTTGATCTGCACAGTGAAGATCTTCTTTTCCTTCTCCGTCCAACTGGTCTCGTACATACAAACACTCTCCACATTCTTTAGAAAAAGTAAAATTACCGGCGCTTCCTCCATGAAGGACTCAAAAAGACCATTGACCTTTCCCGCTGTGTACGGCTTGATCGATATTTTAGATGGCCATTTTCTTAAGGGAAGACGAAACAGCGTTCCATTAAAATATCCAGAGGAGATGCTGCAATTCAGGACATCTTCGTACGGCGAAAACTGATCTCTGTATTGATTTATCAGTGGTTCGCGAATGTCGTACCTTCTACCGGTTTCTCCTGCTCCAAAATAGGTCTCTTGAGGGTCAAGGAAGGCGATATAGCGGCCACTGATGACACTAGGCAGATCTGATGGGAAAGCAATAATGTAAAGAAATAAAAAGTTAAATTAATTAAACAAACAGACATCAATTGTATCTCGTAGTCTTCCATTATATACCTATCAAATTCATGATTTTAGCTTTTTAACTTCCTTTCTGTATTTATTTAGCCTATACAAATGTACGTTATTATTTACACCTTGGCTACGTTACTCATGGGGGTGACTTTTGCAGCCAGCTTGGTATTTTAAGGTGTTTAATTTCCATTATCATCATCATTTCCATCGTTGCCATGGTTGAGAGAGCTGGTTCTTGTTAAGCTCTATTCTCATTATCAGCGCGGAAAGTCGATCGGGTTTCCCATGTTCCACTGGATGCTTATATATAACATCACCATAAGTCGTACCTGTCAAGTGATAAACTGAGCTGAACCCAACTCCAAAGCGACCTGCTGCCATCGGGTCCTTTTTCTTGGAACCCTGCATGATGCTTTCAATTCCTGCCCAGTCCTGCTCTTTAAAGAGACCATTGTTGTAAACGTACAGGGCTGGCCCTTGGAACTTGGACAAACCAACGTTGATAAGGGACGAGGTGCCGAAGGCATTGTCACGTGAATCAAACAGGAACTTCACCTCAGTCGCACCAGCGTCGTCAGCATTTTGAATCAGTTCCTGGGACACAAAGCATATGTATTTAGAGCTGTTAACAAGGACTTGGCACTTGCATCAAGAATGGGGCATCTTGAATAAGTTAGCCCATTTTTTTTAAACGTACAGTAGGCAAAATTAAAATTTTAAAATATTCTCTCCTTCACATTCGGTCTCAATTTCTCTAGAAGTTTCACCAGTCTTCTACATCCGCGTTATTCTTTAGTTTTGTTATAACTTTTGCGGTTTACTGTGTCAACATATGAAGAGATTAATTATATTCATATAAATTGCTTGTTGTTTGTTGATATGGCTCTCATTGCTCCATTTCCATCATTCTTATCGTTGATATATTGTTATCGGGTACATAAAAATCAATGTTAGCTCATTTAAGTACAGTTGTTAAAGATCGCCTTGTTTGTTTTGTAAGTCAGTGACATGTGTTTTATTGTGTTTACATCTCCGCTCGCGGCTGCCTTTGTTATGAACAGACGCAAATGATTAGCATATTCGTTGACTTCTGGCGACGGCGTTTCAAGATAATAATTGCTCTTCTTATAGATACTCTTAAAATGTCTTACCTTTAGTATCTGTCCGCCGTCAGGATAACCCTCAAGAACCCGTTTGAGAACGACTGTAAGCGGCGGTCTTCTCTGACCATAAGACTGCCCTGGAGTAAGAGAATATTCCACATATTTTGCGCTTTTACAAAATGGCGGAGTTACATACTAGAACGGATTTTAATCCTGAAAGATCATACAATCGATTTGGATTTCCAGTGCAGATAAATAAAATGATTCCTTAAAACATGGATTGTTGCTAGATCGATCTATTAGTTTGTGGCCTCTAATGTGCGGTGGAAATTGCTCAAGCAAAAACAAATACCGACATGTACCACATTTTGAAATGTTAATCACTTTTGCAGTGTGTACAGCTAGCTTAAAGAAATTCAAAGACAGTATTTCTTATAGAATATGCAAAAGAAAAGAGAAAAATTCTAATTATATTACACAGTAAAAGTCGCTGATTTTATTAGGTTTAAATTAATATGCAAGCTGAGAATGTGTTTTGTGTGTTTGAAATATTATGTCCAATTACTTACCGCGGCTTCGTCGTGATTCCGACATTGCTTGAAAATTTTTTGATCATTTTTCGCTCATCGGCTGTTCCCAGTAAGCCAAGTGCCACATTGAACGTCAGTCAGATAACCGAACAGTTTCAGCTTAGTTGCCAATCAAGGGATTTAAATAAATATTTGTTATGTTTTGGGCTTGGTTTAAAAGGACAAGCTTTCGCGAATGCCAACCGTTGATTGGATGTTTACAATCGATGTGCATAAATAATGAATCATTTTGACACTCCGCAGGAAACTTAAATTCAAAACCGTTTTGCGAGTTCTTAGTGCCTGTTGTTATCGATTTAAGCACTTATTTGAATGGCATTCATTCTGCCCAGGAACAGTGATCAGAGTAAAATTTTTAGGTGATGAGAATATTGACTGCGATGTCTTCATTTCTCCGGCGCACCTTATTTTAAATTGAACGGTGGGAAATCGTGGATTGTTCATTGTCTTCCCTTACGGAAATAAGAAAAAATGTTTTAAGTTTTCACCGAAGGACGATTTTAAATCATTTAGTTCTACAAGTGAACTGTGTGGTGTATGCCAACATAATAAGTCATGCTTCCACAAATATATCGGTAAGCGATAATAACCAGCCACTGTACCTCAACTACTCATTTTTTCCAAATTTCCTTGCTTTATATCTTCTGTACGGTGCCTAGCTTGCGGCGAGGAACGAGAAACTCGACAAACTCTTTTCTCTCTCGAGATCAGTTTGCCTTGCTGTGCTCGACTCTTCGCGTAAATACATAGGGAAGATATTTGTTTAAAAACATTTTCTTTTGTTATTTAAGGGACTGTGCAATAATTATCAGGAGGGGCGGGAGCTGAAAAACTAGAGTTATCTAGCAAAAACTTAGACAGTACCCCCCCCCTCCAAAACCAAAACAATCAGTTCTAACCCCCCTCTCTTATGTTAAAAATAACGTCGCACCCCCTCCCACCACCCACACACACACACCCACCCCTCACCGCCACCACTTGTGTGAGAATCAGAGTCGTATTCGGAATCACTGGAAAGGAGTTCTGTGTCGGTGTCATTGGCACTATCTCTTTCGTTGTTTCGTGTTCCAGTATGCGAGAAATCAAGAGCACGTGCTACCAGCGCAGCTTTACTTCCAGATACATGAAGATTGTTATGCTCAAGGTAGATCTTAATTTGTCTTGCTGTGAGGGATTTGACTTCATTTTCGTCTTTCAAGTTAACGTCTGGAAGGGTATTGCGTTCAGCTTCCCTTTTTGTGAGCGTTCAATGCAAGAAACTCACGATGTTGAACAAAACTTTTGAGAGTGATTTTATCAACCATCAACTTATATTTAAATCCTTGGGAGGAAGCCTATTGAACTTTGTTATGAGCCAGATATATATGGAATTTAGCAAATCGATTCAGTCGATGAAGAAACATTACCTTTTATTCACATCAAAAACCGACAAAGTTTGTCTACGAGATCTTTTTGATTCCCATTGTTTTATTTGGGAAGCTGAAAAACAAGTTCATGATTTTTGCTTTACATAGGATCAGCTAAATTAATTAGAAGACAGGTTAAAATTGATCAGTTGTGAATTTGCTTTTCATTTTGATGGAATATTTTCAATAATCGTTTAACAGCTGTTCGTATTGATATTTGTTACAGTGTATCATGATGCCTGTATTGAGAATCTTTTATTGCGTTTCATTTCATTTAAATTTCGAATAAAACTTAAGTCCCGTCCCCCTCTGTCAAATGAGTGATTTTACTTTGAGCCCCCCTATCTTGGCAGCAATTTTATGTAATACCCCCCCCCCCCTCTAGTTTTTGAGTCCCCCCTCCTGATAATTATTGCACAGTCCCTAAATTGCCAACAAGCAGCCCTTCGTTCCCCCGGCCTGTACGCCTATGTTCTTACCTTGGATAGTTGTGTCTCTGTCCATGACTCCATCAAAATGTCCTCAGACACACAAGTTCCGCTCAAATGAGCACATTACAATTTCTGTTCATTGAAGAAATTAAAGAGCAAAGTACAAAGATTAATGAATACTCGTTCCTTATTCGCAATGTTACAAAGTGGGTTAACTCTTTTTATTAGTAAAATATGTATCTGAAGTGTATTTCCATTGTGAATAAACGAAACAAAGTTTACGAAAGTGCTTTTGTGTCTTGTAGGTTTAATTAACTGTTTTGGCACGTCCACACGCTGGAATTGTACTCTTCAATCAACTGTTTAAATATCGATTAAACAATCTATTGCAGTCTTTTGTATGAATTCATGATCATATCTTACGAACCGCAAACTGTTGGAATGAAAGCTGTTAACTCTTTTCCAGATTCAAGTGAATCACTTCATTAATTCTATAAAATGGCTTATTGATTCATGCCAAACGGATTAAAATTATATGATACGCTTGGCGGTACACGACGAATTTCAAACCAAGATCAACGCATCTGTTTTCTTACCTCTGAACTGAACACCCTTCATAAACTTCATCAACATTTAGCGTCACTAAACATAGGTAAACATTCTTGCTACCTCTAAGTTTGCGCTGTAGAGCTCCCTATCGATCATCGACTTCGTAACAACCTTTAGAGTAAACAATTGTTGATTATTATGCCCAGTACTGGCCAATGAACAAGTTAGAATGCTTGGGCTCAATGGTGATCAGTGAGTCCCTTTTGTGAGCGCAACCCAAGTAAGTAAGTTTATAACAAAGCAAGAAACAAAGCCGTTTATGGTCGCCCAATACTTTGATCATACCACGCATATTTTCTTGTTTCGGTAACGCGGGCCGAAACTCAGGTTTTTATGCTGTTAAAAGATGTCCCATAGTTTTACAAACTGCTCCTCGTAGGCGAGTGTCGAGTGTTGAAGCTTTTTCACTCCGTTCAGTTTAACTCAAAAGAAGCAGCGAGTTCTTTTCATTTTTCCTCACTAGTTTTTCGGATTAAACCTGAAGTACGTGGTATAGGAGTTAAAAATGCTAACCAAAAGAGTCGTCGCTGCATGGAATATGCCTCAAGAAAACAAAAGCAAATTTCTTATACAATCTTTCGTTATTAATCTCTACTATTCAGTTCCTTTCTCGGCTTTCTCTGTGAACCGTTCACTCTGCATGCGCTCCCAGAGTCGCAAGAATTCGTGCTTGTGAGCACTGAGTTGTTTTTCTCGCAGTGCGAAGTAGAAAAGCTATGCAAAGCTAACACACTTCATACTGTTATAATCTGACAGCACCCGTGTCCGGCCTGACATTTTCATCAGAGTAAATAACAATCCCCTTCAATGAAATGATGAACAAACAAGCACGAAACAACAGGCCGCACTACTTGACCATGAAAAGGCAAATCGATTCACGTGCCATTTTAGTTTCTTCCCAGCGAGAAAATGATAACAGTTAGCTGTCTGAAGACGAACACCGCCCGAGGAGCGGCACCAACTCGCCATCTTAGACAAGTGTCCGGCTTATGGACGGAGATCATTTAGTTACAACATAATGACTGGGAAACAGCGCGCAGCCTGGTCCAACTGATCAGTTTGTCCGTCTACCTTCTCACAGCGATGTCCGACAACAGAGCTGTCCGTTAAGAAAGAGTTGTACTCGCTTTGGTATCGCCGATCGAGAACAACCACAAAAGTTTTATAATTCTCTCAAATTGCACTTGTTCCAAAGGACCTTTTAAGCCCGTTGGAACAAAACCACACAGCGATGGTCTGCGATAAACCGTTTAAGCCATGTATACGAATGTTCTAAAGACTTACTTGTCACACGACGGAGCAAACACTGTTCCACTACACACCAACTTGAATCACTTCAATCTTGAATCACTTACAGAGTGATGACTGAAGCGCGATCGGCGATGAGCTGATCACTCAAGCACTTGCAATATTTCATTACGTTCTCACCATTTGAAAAGGTTGATTTGAATTATTGCCGTTATTGTAAACGGTTATTAGTGGTTACTGTACGCACGTTCATAAGCATATATATAATTCCCCAGGCAATTCAGATAACCTTGGCCTGCCAATTATATTGCATTTGAAAAGCCAGGAAGGCCAGTAAAATGTAAATTAATATGGGATGATTGAAGGCTGCTCAGTGAAAGAACTAATATATACTGCTCACGAAGTTAAGATTAACAAAAAACTATAAAAGTTCAACATCATTTTTGGTGGTAAACAGGTTACAATAAACAGTTTATGTTCACGGTGTGCCCCAAGTCCTTTTCCCCAATGCTTGGCCGGTTGGTCAAATACCAGATTGGAAGATCACGTGCTTTGCCTCGCGCCTCGGGAGAACCGCGCGAGTGTACGTGTAAAGCGTGTGTTAGGAACACGCGAGAAACAAGACAGGAAGATGATAATTAGAAATGGACTTGGTTTCGAACTTTTTGCAAAGACGCACAATATAGCATAATTTCTTGTTCCTTTTTCACTTTCGTCATTCCTTTACACCTGCATCACCTTAGAATTTTCTCGAACTACGCTCCGACGAAGGGCTAACGCTTAATTATGGGCTTAATGGACTTAATAGTGATGTGCAGAAAAAGCGGGCAGAAGTTTCGTAATCACTCGTGGGTGGATGTTGTTTTAAATTCACAGTTATTAATGTTAAAATTTTGAACATCATTTTTAAATAACGGTCAATTTCCATGTGAGCAAGTAAAACGAGTCGCACGCAACAGACTTCTTTCCCATAATTCCTCTCGCATTCGTTCAATAAAACTAAGAAGAGTTTTGGTTGATTTTCAGATGTTAAGGGCAAGCTCCCGTACGTACAAATAACACTTCAAAATCTGCATTAACCTTGTAATTATATTTTCATGAAATTTAACCCAACTAATAGTGAAAGAAATCTGTGATTTCAGAAAGAAGAATCTATCGAAATCTATATATGTGGCCAAACCTTCAGCCCCCTAACAAACTCGGTCGCGAAATTCCGCTAGGTGCGCAGGCTAAAACGATTTTTTTCAAGCTCATAGAGCGATTTTATTAAGAAACAGTCTCTAACAATTTAATAGTCAAAAAAATTGAAACTAGTATGTGTCTAATAGAATCTTGTTCGGTAGCTATTTAACAGTTAAAGTAAAACAGCTCTAATAATGAATGAAGAAAATAGCAATGCTCATTGCATCACCTTTGTCCTCAAATTAATTTTATTTAATTACACTGAAAGCCGACGTCATGAGTTTGAAACAACGATCTTAATTTTATCAGATCTCGACGAAGTTTCGTAAGTTCACAGGACCAAAGCATCACTTGCATCAAGTGAAACGCACGCAATGAGTTGATATTTTTCCGGCTTCGCCAAAAACATGGTCTGTTTCTTTTCCGTTTTCTCCTCTTTCAAAACATGGATAGCGATTCGATATGATCTATCGTCTATTTGCGTCGATATTAATTTTGCATTATTTTGTGGCAACCCTTGCACACGCATGTGTTTCTATAAATAACTTGCAAGGGTCCAAAATAGCAAAGCGCGCGAAAATCGCAAACGTTGCTAAGTAACACGTACGTTTGTATAATTTTCCCGCGGTGTTCTCGTTGCGGTTTGTTTTGTTCAGAAATTTAGGGTCAGTTAGGACATCTTTCATCTGCTTTCAATTGTATTTATTTTTCCGTTTTAATGCCGAGGTAACACACATAGCCGCTACTATAAAATAAAATGCCGGAGAAGTTTACAACTGTAAAGCTAAATAAAACATTATTTTTAGGAAGTTTCATATAACATGAAAAAAAATCCATTGACTGACTGTCCATCTGATTGCACCCCTTTGTGCGATCGTGATATCCTTGCCAATTTTAATAAAAGGGATTTTCGTGAGAACTTCCGGAACCCGCAGGAGTATTTTGTTATTATATTGGTCAGTTTCTGGCAATAAAACAGTTTACAGGTTTCCTAGAAGCCACGAATCTTTTAATTTTTTCCAGAACTTACGTACTGATACGATGCGCCTAATGTCAGCTAATGTAAGCACGTGCGCGCGTGGAAGGAATTATAAAGAATTATGGAGCAAGCCGATCAGCGTTTTCAGTGTTCGGACAAGTTAAGTGACAATTCGGCTCGAAAGCAACTAATATATATTATTCGAGAAAAAAACTGAACAAAAACTAAATGTTGGCATGATATGGCCGAACAGTGACATCTCCGATTATGGCGTCATATTCGAAATATATTCCTTATAAGGACAAC
>OX393565.1:27561230-27673730 GCA_947652115.1 Blastomussa wellsi | reverse complement strand
TCATGTTGTGAATGTCACGGTATAATATAATTTAATACAGCGAAACTTTTGTTGAGCAACAACTAAAGCAGTTTAAGTTACCTTTATGATCAAATGACTTGAATGAGAAAAAAATGGATTTTAGACAGGCAAAAAAAAAAACGATTTTAGACAGGCAAGCGAAGTAAAAATGTCTGAGCTGTGTAGTACGTATTCTATTTGAAGCCACCCCCTCCCCTAAAAAATGAGCTAAAGTGAATCAAATATCTACGTCTGAAAAACTAAGTTTTGCTGGAAGTCCAGGCAAATTTGATCGCAACATAGAAGTAAACCTGTTGCCAATACGACAACAGGTTGCATGTGGATATTTGACGACAGGTGCTATCACGGGCCATTGAACTGACTCCATTCCAGTTTAGTGATGATTTTCACGTTAGTGGGCACGCTGAGAATTTCAGCTGATCTCTCTGGTCACTCACTCCCGAGAGAGGAAAGCGATCAGAGCTCGGAGACGGCTGAAACTGCGTGCAGCGACTGAGCTTTTGGTAATTATTATCGAAATTATTATTGTCGACGCAACAGGACGGCGATGACGTCACAAGCAGACCGAGAAAATCGACCACAATTATTTTATTCATGAACAAATTTTTTCTTTGCCTTAATGTTCTTATCTTTTTACGTGTTTTTTTCTTCAATGCCACCAACAAATTTTTCGTGGTTTGTGAAAGACAGATTAGCCGCTCTTGGCCTTCCAACTAAACGCATGGATATCGAGTTCCTTTGCAGTGTCGGAGTAAAGCAACTAATTTCTTTGACGGAGAGTCGACCATCTTTGCACGGCTTCCAGCTGACTCACGTTCATATTCCCATAGCAGACATGACGCCACCTTCAATTGATCAAGTGAATGAGTTTCTTAGCGTTATAGAGTTGGCTTACTCCAAAGGAGAGGTGAGCATGATCACATTCTTATCTAGAACGCGTGTTCTGTGCTGGGTTTAATTTTACGTCGGCCGGCAAACGAGTGGGGTACTTCCTATAGGGGACTATACGGAGTGGCCCCGCCCGAAAGGGGTACCTTTTCAGGCGCTAGGTATATAAAACGGTAGGGATTTCATGATTTGGAGTGGGTCAAGGGGAAAAGTAGCCTCTTGCGCGGACGTGTTAGGGCTCGTCACGCGTTTCTCCCCCACGAACGTTGGTGTGGGAAGAGTGCGTGACGAGCGCTATGACGTCTGCGGAGGAGGCTAGGGAAAAAGTGTTATTATTACTGGACAAAACTTTTAGTGTATTACTCTTAGATGATGCGTCTTAGTAGCCCAGAAGCTGCATGCTGTAGAAAATTAAAACTATGAACCATCTAAGTGAACCTCTCATTGGTCTCATTGAGAGGAGTGGCAGATCTAGGGGCTGGAGGGGCCCTGCGGGTTGCCCCCATAGTTTTTGGATTCTTTGGTAATGGTCCACATATTAAACATCACACATGACTCCCCATCTAAATTTTTCAACCCCCCCCCCCCCGACCCCTCCTTAGCAAGGTCTGGATCTGCCACTGGGCAGTATTTAAATACATTTTTGGTCGGGAAAAATTTCATCTAGTTCAGTACTGGAAATTTGTTACACTGTAATAACAGAGAATGTTTCATTTCTTCAGGCAGTTGCAGTGCATTGTATGTATGGTTTGGGCAGAGTTGGGACAATGTTAGCATGTTATTTGGTGAAGACAACACACTGTAGTGCCCAGGAAGCTATCAACATTGTTAGAAGAAAGAGGCCTGGTTCCATTGAGACTCAACAACAAGAAAAACTTGTCCTGAAGTTTAGTTCATCGCTACAATCAAGGGCAGATCAAACAATTTAACCAAATTGACCAAGCAACTTTATTCATAGAGATAATTTTCAATGTTAGAAATTTACAGAGTTTTGCTATTGAAGCAATGTTTTTTTTTTTGCAATTTACTAGTTTTTCTATTAATATATATATTGCAGTGATTTTTTTAAATTTATTTATCAAACTATCCCTGACACCAATTGAAACTAATTTTAAACAATTTTATGACAGTATTCAGATTTACTGCTTTACAAATACCAATAAGCACTGATGGCCAATGAAAAGCGTCGGGTATTTCACTCTACTTTGTTTAGAAACATTGGTTACTTTTTTCCCAAAAGTAAAGAAATTACCGTAGAGAAAGAGTCT
Organism: Blastomussa wellsi; assembly: GCA_947652115.1. Lineage (NCBI taxonomy): Eukaryota > Metazoa > Cnidaria > Anthozoa > Scleractinia > Plerogyridae > Blastomussa > Blastomussa wellsi. The sequence continues at coordinate 27,671,553 of OX393565.1, read as the reverse complement.
GAAAAAACCAGTTGGCTACTCTACTCAAAGCAGCTGCCTACTTAAAATTTTATTGAAACCCTTGCAAATACTCTGAATAATGAACTAAATAATTATAAAGTTTGGATTAGAATTTAGAATATAGTTATAGTTATCATTGAAGGGTTTAGTGGCTCAAAACAAAGTTTTTCTTTTTATATAGTGGAGAGAGGCAAGAAAATGGGCCAAAGGGCCTTTTTTCACATGCATCTCATTGCTCTTTTATTTTGCTTCATGCTCATCAGATTAAGAGGGGGGGGGGGGGGGGGGGTACCTATTCCCATTTTCCATCCTATGTTTGAGTCACCCCAAGTCCCATCCCCATTTTTTGTTTCTAAATTCCCAGTCCCAGTTACCTGAATCCCATTTTCCCAGTGAAAAAAATCTTTAAATCCTGGGTTTCCATTTTACCACTTCAGGCCCCTCTTAAAGGGGCTGCTCATAAATATTCAACTGCAGGATAGTTCTGATCAAGAGATTACTGAACAGATAGGCTAGGTAGATGGGTTTAAGGCAGGTGTTCACTTGGCACACGACACAAGCAAACATTAATACATAACAAACACAAACACATTCTGTGACTCCAGTCATTGTAATAAAACCAAACAATTTCATTTTCTTATGCTAATATGTTCAGAGTAAACAGTATCTATACACAACATGGACCTACATGAATTGACCACCCAAACTGTGGAACTGGCTCATGGACATCTTCCATGACAGACCACCCCTGGTCCCATGGGGCTATTTTAAGTCCCTGAAACAAACGAAAAAAATGTGGAAACAAACATGCACAATAAACTTTTTATCAATATGGAGGCCATTTTGAATTCCATCATTTGAACTAGCTATTATAAAATTAACAGGGGGCAAATTAAATACCCCCTGAGCATCGTGTAATGTCATTTTACATGTTTGGTTCCACTTCATTGCGCCAGCATTGTTTTATCAGTATTTCCTGATGGCATAATTGTATTTCAAACCTTAACTTTGTTTGCACTGATTCCAAAAGAAAAACACTCAATCAAAGATCTATTCAAAATTGCATCCCATAAAATACTCTAGTCCTTCCTGCCATACGAAAAATCAAAATCTGTGACATCACGCTAAAATTATACATGCCCTTGCCTGCCCATTATTATTTACCAGCAAAAGAAAACATATTTTCATAGACAGTTACGAGAAGGCAATATTGCATACCATAAAACCAGGTATTCAGTATACCCTGTCCTCCGTCTGACCACAGGTAGCCCAAGCTCGATATATGCGTGTTCAATGCATGTAGGTATGTATGTATGTAGAAATAGAACTATTTGCATGGGTAAAATGGTTGAATTAAAAAAATTAAAGAAATCGATGATTTAAAGAAAAATAGCTTACATCAATTCCGTCATGTGTTTATTGTCTCTAGAAAGGTTTTCGGGTCAAATTATAGCAATGTAGGGGGTCTTTAGTTCATCTGCTTTGCCCACTATATATGTCATATGAGGGCAAAGCAGACAAACTGAATCCAGTAGTTTTTCTCATACAAATCCTTGTACTTCTACCATTGCTTATGGATTGAATACCCAAATATCAAGCTTGGGCTATCTGTGGTCTTACCTTTATAATGACAAGTACAATGTCATTAGGGGTCCATCAGGTGGCACTGGACCAAGTCTTGTATACACCCACATATGAAGAATGATCGTGTTCATTCATAGGCTATCATATCATACTAGCCTTTGCTGGTGTTAATGTACCAGAGACTGAATACCGCAATTTATTAAAATTGATAAAATTGAAATCCGCAGTGTGGCGATGATCCTCTCTTTCCACCTTCCGATCACGTTGAGTAGATTTAAGCTTATAACTAAATATGCTGATACCCAATAAAATCATTAATTGCAAATGAATAAATTCGTGGAGTTGTCCCTCGGATTGAACTTCCACGCAAATTGACATCTTCCATTACTGCTCACGATCGTTTTTGACTCCATATATCTGTGTACTTTTAAGAGTGCATTTTGAATTTCCTCTGGAATGTTGTGCATTTCGACTGACTGTAATCGAATGCTTCCTGGTCCATTCCGCGAGCTTTGAATCTGTGTTGCTGAGCTGTTTTTGCTGTGAGTTGTTGGAGTTGGTGAAGTCTCGACGTGATTACGAACACTCCTTGAGGCAGCAACAATAATTCCGATAATTAGAGCCGTATTTATAAACATCAGTGTAAAGCATGTCCTTGCTTTCTTCAGGTGGATGCGGAAAAAAGTGCTCTTCTTATCATTGGAGCCCATGCGTACACCCTATATTTTCACCAGTCAATACGCTTTTCAGAATAATAGACCTGTTCCCCATCTGCTTGTCATATAATAACCATCAAGCCCCCAATATTCTGAATATTCACTATCCTCGGTGTGCAACGAACATTTCCTCCAGGCAAAAATAGCGTGACCTCTCGTCTCTCATTCTTTGACGTCATTTTACAGGGAGGCCCGTGAGTGACGTCACGACTCCGTCGCTCGCACAACTCGCGCAGCAAGTCGGAGTTGCGCAGGGAACGGATTTTCGCAGATTTTAACCGACACCAGCTCATGGAAGATTTACCTTGAGATTGGCCATTTGGCGAAGTTTGGCGCATTTAGGTTGAACAGATCAGAGACCAAGTTATCCGGACTTTGAAACGTGATTCAAAATCCATACAAACATCTCTAATTTCGAAACAGCGTCCCCAAATTCTTAAAACTTTTTATCAGTTTTTGTGACAACTGTGAAATCATGTTATGGCCAATTTTAAGAGTATCACAGAAATCATATCATAGAAATAAGAGTTTATATTATATTAAAAATTTTGGAGGGACACTGTCTCACAATTAGGATTTTGAACCATATTTCAAGGTCCATAACTTGGTCTGAAAAGCATCAAACTCGGCCAAATGACCAATCTCATCGTGATCGTTCATGTGGTGATGTCAGCTTATCGCCCAGGAAATTGAAATCGCGAAAAATTTGAAGTGCGTGTTGACTTGTATTCATCTTCACATCTTCACATCCATCACATGTCAAGAATTCCATTCCTTATTCTCAGTTTCTTAGACTTCGCCGTCTTTGCAGTGGCCACTCTGATTTTTCCTTAAAATCAGAGGAAATGTGCAATTTCTTCGACAAACGCGGCTATCCTGCTTCTGTTGTTCAAGCGGGCCATCATCGCACCCAGCAAATTGATCGACAGTCAGCACTACAAACGTCACAGAGAGAAAACAACGATAGAATTCCATTCACCCTCACGTTTCACCCTCACAACCACGCAGTTGAATCCATCATTCTCAAAAACTTTAAATTACTTCAAAATGATCCCGACACTGGTAGAATCTTTTCGCAACCGCCATTAATTTCATTCAAACGCGACAAAAACATAGGTAACTTTTTAGTCAGAAGTGCATTCCAAACAAGTGATCAACCCGGAACTTTTAAACGCGCTCGCGCACGATGCAAAACATGCCCTTTCATTCACAACGTTGACAAAATATCGGGACCCAAGCGAATGCGTGTACCTAAGTGCCAACCGTTTTCCTACGACATGGGAAAACGGAATTCGAACTTCCAATTTTGCTTTTCGTTTACCTACGCCATCGGAAAAGGGAATTCGAAATTCTATTTTTGTTTTCCGTTTTCCTTCTACATTGAAAATGGAATTGGATGGAATTTCGTTTTTCATTTTCCTACGACTTTGAACAGAATTCTATTTGTCATTTCCGTTTGTTGTCTTTTGTTTTCGCAAGGCATTAAAACGGAATTTGATCTTCAATTTTCGTTTCCTGGATTCTGCGGAAACCACGGATGAAGTTTAGGCGGTGTCACAGTGATATGTGTATCCCGTACAAATATCACTAGCGATATGTGTATCCACTCTAATGTAGCGTCCAGTGATATGTGTATCTCCCACCCCCTCCCCTCCAAAAAGTAAATAATTACGGTTAACTCATATTACATGTAACTGGTTTTTAGGACAGAAATAGGTGAACACAGGTGATTTCATTCAAGGTAGTGACACTAAAAACCATTTTATTGCAACTGAATCGTCTATGCCAGAACTGTAAAGACACCACTCGTGAGTCCGACATGTAAAAAAGCGTACGGAAAGAGCATACAACTTCCAGTCACACGCGCCCCGACTCCCCCATCACCTGATTATTACATAACAAAAAGCTGAATGAAAGTGACAGCTACGCAAACGACAATCTGTCGTCAACCTGTGGCGAAAACCAAGCTCGAATGATTTAACCGGTCAAATACAAGGTAAACAGACGATTGTGGAAGTTTTCAAGTGTGAAGAAAGTGTTCAAAGTTTAGAAAGATTTTCCATGTGACGTAAAACTCCGACTTTTGGCTCATAGTCGGAGTTTTTTAGCCAATCAAAAAGCTAGAAATGCAATAGTCGGAGCTGAGAATATACTAAATGGCCAATAGCTAGTCTTCTTCTGGGCCATAGCCTGCGAGCAGGCTCCCAAGCGAGCCAAGCGTTGATCTCGCTCGCAAATTCGGCTTCCTTCGCTCGCCCAAATTTTCCCCAAATTTTCCCTATTGGAGAGCCTGTTCGCAGGCTATCTTGGCCAGTACGAAACATCAAACGATCTACTGCAAATATTATCGAATCGAAGTTGTCATTAAAACATATCTTGGGAAAACAAGAAAACTTCAAAATATAAACCCACAAATCATCTGCCACTCGTAGCTGCTATGTTTTCCTTGCATTTGAAGGCCCGACCAGGGAGACGCGTATCACTAGTGATATGAGTACGGGGATACACATATCACTGTGACACCGACATTCTTCCGGTTCAGGTAAAATACGAAATGACAACAATACGGAAACGAAAAACGAAAATCGAAGATCAAATTCCGTTTTTAAAATGTCTTCCGAAAACGAAAGATGAAAAACGGAAATGACAATTGGAATTCTGCTGTACGAAGTCACGGGAAAACGAAAAACGAAACTACAAGTTCGAATTCCGTTTTCAATGTTGTAGGAAAACGGAAAACGAAACTGGAAGTTCGAATTCCGTTTTCCCATGTCGTAGGAAAACGGTTGGCACTTAGGTACACGCATTCAAGCGATCTATCAAGATCACTGATCATTTCACCTGTACTTCAGCCAATGCCATCTACTGCATAACTTGCACTCTTTGCAAAAAGTTATACATCGGCGAAACAGGGAGACGACTGGGCGACCGATTCCGAGAACACCTTCGCGACGTAGAGAAAGACGACAAAAATGCATCGAAACCGGTCGCGAGACACTTCAACCTCCCAAATCATTCTAAGCAACATATGGCAGTATGCGGCCTTTCCCTTCACCAAGGAAACACGGAAAGCCGCAAAACTCTCGAACAAAAATTTATTTTTCAAATCGGCACTCTTAATCCTCACGGTATCAACGAACGCTTTTCATTCAACTAATTTATTCCGTTGTTTTCACGTTACCAGGCACCAGCCAATAGCGAAGCTCCATCTTTCTGTATATAAAAAAACCACACGACCCACAATTCCTTGATTCGCTCCAACGAAGGGCTAACGCTCGAAACGTCAGCTCTTGAATCTCTTTACGGTGGCCAATTGACATTATCAACCCAGTTGATGAAACCAAATTATATTGTTATACTTCCCACCGACGCAGCACCACAGTTTCTTTAGAAACTTACCCCCTCTATTCATTTGATGATAATGATAAACTTTATTAATGTGTCAATACCTTGAAGCCTGGGAAAATCCCATACTAATTTGGGGACACAAGATAAATAGAGGAAAAGGAAACAAATCAGAACACATTTAAGACTATTTAAAAATGCCCAATCATAAGCCGCGATCCCGGTCCCGCCAAGAAAATTTCATCATTACTCGAGCTCTGACCTCAAGCATTTGCCGATCTAACCTGCGATCGATCACAGTTTATTGCCGACCGAAAATTACAAAACGAAGTGTTTACTGCATGACTTCCGGCGAGCGATATTTTACATTACTTGGATTTCTTTAAATGCGCTACACACCCTGTATGTAAACATGACGAGAGACCAAGGGCGTTGTAATCACCCTGTATTAATTTTATTTCTTCCCATAAAATACATTGTTTACAGAATGAGCAATTCAGTAAATTTTACGAATGAGTTGCACGAAGCGGCTCGTCCATTCATTCATATCTAACGCTTTCCATTGTATACAATTACAAAATCTAAAACTAATTAAGGAACAACTTCATTGAAAGAATTAAATACTTTATGGCCCAGGAAGAATATAAAAATATTTGCTTCAAACTTATTAACAGCTATTTAAAAATTTACACGAGTTGGCTGCTTTTGCGTAAATCTTTGTTGAGGTTTATTATTGAGATTTGTAAATTGCCTGTGCACAATTCTTTATAGTTAATTTGCTTTTCTTTCCACGGCCTTTCTATAAGTGGTCATTTATCCGCACAAAACTTTGTTTTTAAAAAAGATAGACTTTCCTATCATCGTAACTCTACATTAAGTTATAAAACCACATAAATGTATTATTTACATAAATAATTTTATAAATGACAGACATAAACGTTTACAAAAGGCATTCAAAGTCAAAAACAGCTTACATCTTATTCCTGGTAAATAGAGGAAAGAGCGGTAAATTCCTTTTCATAACTCAGCAAAAAAGGCCTTTCACAGAAACATAACTACGCCAGATATATTGCATACATCGAGACTACGTACAGAAAAAACTTGAAGATAACGAAATTAAATCAAGCGATTCCCTTCATTGGTTCGTTGAAGTGCGTTATATCGCGGTTTGGTGGGAGGTAATTACAATAAAATTGCGTTGCTGTTCAGTTAGCGACTATAGCTTATTTTGAAGTGCATTAAATGAAAAGCTTATGATGTTGTACATTCTATCTAAACAGCATGCTTCATCGGCAATGAAAACTTAGTTTAGCCAAACGTTCTACAAAAGCCTTTTCAGCCGGTTATGAAAATGTTTTCCCTTACTAACTTTCTTGTTTGTTGGTTGGTTTGCTTATTCTATTGCTTCCTTTTTAATGTTTGTATAATTTTTTTGGTTTTTGTTTTAAAGTCTAAAACTTAATTGTCAATTGTCATGCATACCGCATATTGATCTAGATAAACTGTTTTCGCCACGGTGAGCAGCATTTGAAAACAAAATTAATACAAAGGTGCTCAAAACTCATTTGCAAGTAATATTGAAAGTAAAAACAGTAATACTAGGATAAATGCACAATATCAAGACTTGCTTGTCAAAGTTCTGACCTTAAAGGCAATGATAACGTTTTATTACACGATGAATGGAAGAAATCTGATTGGTTCCTGAGTGGTCCGAATTTCGTAATACAGGTCGCAAGATGAACAGCCCGGGGAACAATTTCGCCGATTACTTTTTTAAAATGCTGTACTAAAACTGACGAAAAAGGTTTGAAAATTACATGTCCTTACGTTTGTCAAGCGAGTTTGCCGAGAATTGGGGGGTAAGTTGACTTGTTAGAGAACCATTATATAACAAAACGTTATAAAATTAACTTACACGATCCGCGGGGACATTATTGGAATAGTATAAAAAAAATTAATGGGCTGTGCCCTTCGTGCGATGACAAAAATTAGAACACGGCCTCAATATTTTCCCAGCACTGGACTCACGCCTGTTCAGTACAGAATCTTTCAAGCGATTCATCTACAATAAGTCATCAAAATATAACATTATTCTGCCCTTATAATGTTTATTTTTGGCTACATTTTCTTGAACTTGTACAACTAAAAATATATTTGATAGATAACTAATATTCATTACATGAATAGTACAAATTTAGCTTATTACAATTGACAACAGCTTTCTCTGGCCGAAGCTCTCTTTTGAAAAAAATACCTTCCGTTGATTTCTGCGTAACTGCAAAAAATATTCTTCCTCCTTCAGTCACTTCCAGAACAGGAATTCGTCGTGAATAACGACGTTTACCTTTATGCTCAGCTGGTTTCCAGGCCTTGATGTTCTTTATAAGGCGCCACGACTTTCATTTACCCAGAAGGCTGGTACCCACTTAGCCTCGACATCAAGTTTATCGATGGCTTGCCTGAGTTCGTCAAACGTTCTTTCCAAATCCGTGTTCACGATTGTTTTATCGAAGTAATGTCCATAAGTTTCTTCCATTTCTCTTGCTTTGTCTACCATTTCACGTAACTCTGCATCCTGAAAATCAAGAAACGACTTTAGCGCGGGAAAGTTTGTCTAATTGAGTAAAAAGCATGGGAAGCGTGTGGAAACTGTTATTAAGAACTCCCATTGGGAATTCCAAAATTCATCGAATTCATCAGAAAATACTCAGCGATACTACACAACAAAATGTGTAATAAGATATATGCATTTCAAATGTAACGGTTCATGTTCATGCGTGTGCTGTGCATTTAATTCTGACAGCACTTACAGACATCTGTGCAGTGGGCTTCGGGTTAAATGGATCCACTTTCCCTCTTCGAAGAGTTAAGATTCTATCGTAAGATGGCGGTGAAATGAAAACCACGTAAGGTTTTACATCCGAAGCTTTGAGCATCTTCAGCGCCTGAAAAAAAAAATCATTACAAATACAGATATTCCATTCGACGCAGGACATTTTCAATCCAATTCTCACAATATGATAGAACATCACGGTGCTGCTGCTGTCATACCTCGCAATGAAGATTTAAAATACAGTATTTGCCAGAGTTAGTCACTCTTCTAATGGATTCCAATGCAGTACCGTAATAATGGCCCTCGAATTCCCCGTGTTCCACAAACTTATTAGCTACAATGTCCGCCTCAAACGTGGGCAGCGGTACAAAATAATAGTCTCTTTCATGTATTTCTTCTGGCCTTTTTGGCCGGCTGGTGTCTAAAGAAAAGGGAGAAAACAACAGATAATTGCTTCACCGACTGAAATTATTACGAATGATGCCTGAAGAGATATTGGTGAATGATGGATTCTGTCAACTAAAACATGAAGCGGAAAGACATGCTACTTACGAGGTATCACTCCAGCGAAACGTTCTTGCGAAAATAGAATCAGTTTCTGTCTCAATTCTTTCCTACCAACTTTATCAGGTCCTGCACAAGAAGTAAAGTTCAGAGTGAACTGCTTAATATGTATAACATTTAATCTACAGAGCAAGGAGTGAGTGCCATAAGCTGTCAAATGACCCAAACTTCATCCACTAGATAATGTTGTGAACCAAATGTGTGGTATTTTTGTTGGTTTCCCATTTTGTATCTAATAATATATGATGCCACTTGCGGAGAAACGTGCATCGGATTCGGTTACTTTTTTGAATGACCAAATATTGTCAGTTAGCCACTAGCTCTCAGAATCCTCTATTTGCATTCTCGTGCTGTTAACACTAATTCTCTTTTTTTCTAGAGCCTGTTGTGACCTGTTATAGTTACTGGTGCGAGTGGTTGTCCAGGCGACACAAAATTGTGGAAAGCTGACAGTAGGGTTTCATGGGCTCCTTCTTCGTGAAACGGACACATATGACGTCAAACAAAAGATGAGAACATGACCTGCTGAAAACACCCTTAAATTTAGCTTTAAGCTCTTGTAACTCAAAAACGAGCTTGGCGACCCCCATTTTTTATTATCGAATTGTGATGAGCATGATAAGATGCAACTTTTTGCAAAGTTTAAAAAACTCTGGAGTGGGTTCAGAGCCACCTTAAGTTTTCGAAAATTTAAGGTGGCTCTGCAACCACTCTACAAAAAGCCTTTTGTTTCATTGGGAACAGAGTTCAAGGATTGTCACGTGGTCGAGATCAATCCTGTGTCCTGTTTGTTGAACGTGCTACCAGTTTCTTTGTTTCGTTCGTAGCTTAGTTTCGATTGTGTTTGGAAATGTGACGAAACACTGTCTCTAAAGTTTTTTAAATAAAAGCGTGCGAAATCCACGACACCATGTTTTAACTGCGACACAACATTTACTGTTTTATCTAATCATTTGTGGTTTATGTGTACCTATAAGAACCACAGGCCGCTTTCTTTGAGGGTCAGGTTGTAACAGCGCCACCTCTTCATATGTTAACACTTCATCTGCAACATATTCTACAAGAACAAACAACCATGTTAACAAACTGAAAAAATCAAGTTGAAAACAAACGTAAATTCAACAGTGGCTTGTATTTGCGGAAGTGAAATACTTAGAGAAAGTTAGGAAGCCACCAGGAAGCGAGGATGAATCGTGATGCTGAAGATGGAATTGGATTACTAACAATATGAACGAACTGTTTAACTCGGTTTTCTATGTGAAAATTTTGCGATTGCTTATCAAATTTGGAATAAATTCCGGTTTTACTGCAGGTTTGAATTGGAACTTCCACCGATCCAAAATTCCTGATTTTTTCCAGACTTGTTTGGAAACCACGTGATCTGTTTAGATACAAACCTTCGTTATGTTTTGCATTATACAGAACTTTTTTTCTCCGCTTTCGCTTGAAACAAAGACATCCTTTCTCTGAGAAAAAGAACCAATAACACACATTAAATTAATAACTTAAAGAAACAATCCAACATGTGCTATATCGATTACTAGTCACATCTTTGAAAACCAGTCAGAGACCACGAAGGAAATTGCCTTTAGACGCAAGCAAATTAAACTCCCCGCCTGTTGTGGCGCGAACAAGGCAGGTCAGGAGAAAGAGTTTGAGGGTGAGATGAAGAATCCTTACTTTCTTTGTGGGTTGGCTCTGCTTCTCGAGCTGTTTTCTTCATAGATTCCTTCCTGTCAAAATAAAATACACACAGAACCTCTCAGGATGAGTTTAAGCCATGAAGCCTCTAAAGCCCGGACCAAATAAGGATGAGAGTTGACGTGATCTGACTCTCATTTGAGTTTTCATCAACTCCCATCGACTATCGTCAACTTGAGCCAGGCGAGAGCAAACTCTTATCGATGCCCATGCAAAATTTCAGGGACTGTATGAGAATTTCATGCCAAAAGAGAGCGAAAGTTTGAATTCTCATTTGACCCAGGCTTTGTACAGACGCCAGTATTTGTATTGTCACGCAATCTCAAAACTTTGCGTTACAACCCACGAAAACACTGGCTGACGATCGATGGCACAGTATTCAGGACAAAGATATATTATCTTTTCAGCCAATTGGTGCAAGAAAACCAAGCTAAAGAAGATCACTGTTTTAGAATTACAGAGATAAGTAAGATCAGACAAGGGAAATAAACTCACTGCTGTTGGAAATGCTTTGATGGAATGAGTCCAGCTAAAGTTTTTCCTTCCTCGCCTGCTCTCCACGCCTGTAACGAAACAAATTAAGTGACGTGCCGATCAAATTTACTCTTTTTTTAACAGATCAGGAAAACTACATAAATAAGGACTATGAAATTCGGTCCTTGCAGCACGTGATTACAGAACTTTCTCAGCAGAGAAAGACTGCTTGTGGGCAATTGGATTCGTTGTGGTGGTTTGGGAGGGAGATGTTGTATTTGTAATAACAATGATAAATGGAAAGGATGATCCTCTGCTTCCTAACAATAGGTGGTTTTCACTCACGTGATAAGGCGGGCATATTGGTGGACTAAACAATACAAAATTGTTGCGCAAAACTTGCATAAAAATAAAGTTTAGTTCCCAAACGAGAGAAAGTCTATTGTGCTAGTCCACCAACGGGCGATGTAGCAGCTTTCCTAACATATAATGTGATTGGTTTGATACCCTAGCCCTAAACAAAAGACTCGACAATTGAAACAATCACTTTGTCTTGAAAACAATGGAAGCTGCTTAAAATAACAAACAAAAGTAGTTTTGGATAGCTGCTACACTACCCCCACCAACATGGCCGCCGTAACGTCACGTGAAAAGGATCTGTAGCGTCAATGCTTACACTTCATAAAATCCAAAATCGCGGCGGACGGAAAATTTAAAAGTGATAATCTTTCCGTTTATCATTTATTATTAAACGTAACATCTCAGTTGTCCGTCAAAACGTATAATTTAGACATTGTATCAAACAACTCAACGTAAACTTGTCGCAAGGGCAGAGGTTCCCTGTGCCTACTCACGGAAGTGACCTCTAGAAGAATGAATGATTCACAATCAAGGGTGACCAAAATTCTCCTTGTAATATCAATGCGAACTCCATCACACAGGACAAGAGAATCAACCAAATGATCAAAAATAAAGAAGAAATGTATGGAGATTTGCATGTTCACCAACACTGCCACTAACCTGCCACCAGTTAGGGTCCTCTTGATTGACAACATGAAGAATATCGCCTCGTCTGAATGCTAGTCCCAGTTCTTTACACGGTATCAAGTCGTCCTCGTAAGGGTGATAGTCGAAATGCGCGCGCACGTGTACTTCTCTGTCGGACGGTACGCGGGATCGATTGGCGGGATTCAGGACAAATGTTAGCGTCCCGTTCATATCCGCCAGCAGCTCACAGACTTCCGCTACAGTTTTCCCTCTCATGTTAACTCCATTTATTTCAAGGACTTCGTCACCTTCTTGAAGAAGACCTAAGAAGCCACAAAAGATAGGTAGGAGAACGGACCTTCACGTGTTTACAGATAAAAACCAATGAAATAAATTTGGTGCAAAACATTATAGAAAAACACTTGTCATGCTAAACGAACACCCTAATAACTTCTGTCAAGTACAATCAGTTGGGCCTTCGAAATGTGACCTTGCTTTCCGTCACTCCACTCCAGCCTCCAGTAGCTTCCGTCACAAAAAACAGTTACATGTCACGCCCTATGACCTGGCTTCGCCGTCACGCAAAGAAGACCGAAGTAGACCAGTCAAACCACTACGCCAATTACTTCTTGCAAGAACTTCCGCCACGTACAAACGTGCGTGTCGCATAGTTTTCCGCACATAACGGGCGAAAATTGTTGTTAAAGTAAAACAAGGAATGTTTCCCTTACCACACTTATCTGCGGCACCACCCTTGACGATTCTTCCTATCATCACAGTACCATTCTCATTCTTGACAGTAGCTCCCAGCGGTTCAGTCGCTTTGTCTATTCTTACTATCTTCACGTTGTCGTCTTCCACGAGTGAAAACTCGTCTGTTGGTTGCTGGGTTTCCTGTTGTACGTGAGAGTCTTCTACGTCAGCTTCTTGTTGATCCTCGTCACTCGGTAAAGCCTCTCTGAAAGCGAGTCTGTCATGTGCCAGCAAAAGACCCTGATAAATAGGACAAAAATTAAACTCACTTTTTTGCTATCGAATTGGAAGAAAACTGGAGTACCCGGAGAAAAACCTTCGGAGCAAGGACAAGATCCAACAACAAACTCAACCCAGATATAACACAGGATCCAGGAATTGAAACCAGACCAAGGTGGTGGGAGGGGAGAGCTCTCTCACCACCGCGCAATCCCTGCTCCCCTAAAAACATGTAATTTGCTTGACAAACGTACGAGTTATAGAAATGTAAATTCCCTCAAGATCCAAAATTTTCGAGAATGTTATAAAGTGAAAAGGGAAACTAACATACGTACCGTATACCAGGCTTGCTGATAAACTGAAAATTATAAATTTACCTGAAAGTTTGGCGACTGTAAAATTTGAAGTAATTCTTGTGCATCCCTCGAGTCTCTTGCCACTTCAAGAGAGTGACGCAACTGAAATATTTAAAAGATCAAGTAACTTTCAAAAAATTTTCGGCAATTCAAGGACTCTTGATAGCCCATAAGCAAAGAAATGTCTCTAACAAAGCCAAGGACAACATGGGATTTGTGGGGCAAACCCAACCAGAGATATTCCGATAGGACTTTCCATATTGCTTTGACGAGAAGAGACTGACCAGCAACAACACTCAGTTGATAGGAAAAATAGCAGTTAGAGAAGATCAGATCAACAAAATGTAGACTACTGAACTGGATTGCTTTACAGTCAACGGACACCATCAAGGCTGGGCTTACAGAGTTTAGATACTGCAAAATCACTGAAAAGACAGTGAGAAAGACCAGCACCAGTTGTCCATCCTAGATAGGTACCTGTAAGAGAGAAAGTTAACTGTACCTACATTCAGTAAAGAGAAGCAATACTTTGATCAGTGTTATCACCTGAGAAGAAAGATGTTGGGAATTTGTTGCAACAGGCCTAACAGCACTTGGCCCTCTTCCTGATCTTTCCAGTTCAATGATTTTTGTGTAAACCTAAAACATACAAAAATAGTGCAGAATATTAGCTTTATCCCCATTATAAAAGGTGTGTCTAAAATCTTTTCTTTTTCTATGAATTTATTATTATTTTAGCGTTTTGGTAAAATGCAAATAATTTGTTACATATTACTGTAGAATATAGCAATGGAGATACAAAGATATTGCTTAGGTTTTACATCACTTTGTTCAGTGCAATGTTACACACTTACTTTCGTGGCATCTTGAAAATCTTTCTGCTCAAAAAGGTTCTCAACAAATGAGATCTCCTCCGTGTCATAATCCCTTTGAAGCTTTGATTTTACTTCACTCATGCACGGAAACAGTAACTCTTTCTCAGCTTCCCCTGAAAACAATTTAATAATAATGCTTTATAGGGGCCTCATTTCTTACAGCATATGAACTCTTCTGAGATTCAAAGGCAAACTTGCAAGGGAACAATGATATAGTAATTATTTCATACTCTTTCTTGCATTATGGAGAAGATCTGGAGCTACTAGATAAAACAAGCTTAGATTACAAGTAAGGATGCTGACTTTTATTATTTTTAATTATAAATTATGTTCTATTTATGCTACAGCGTTACTAGATTTGTTGTGCTGGTACCTTGTAAACATAGGCATACAGGGGTGGGAGGGGTGAGTATGAGAGTATGCAGGTGACAGACAGACAGACATGTTTTATTTGGAGTCTTATACAAGCCCTACGCGGGTGTACCTAGGGGTGCCCATGACCCATCTCGCAAATACGAAGACACAATATAGTGACATATATATACAGTATGTATGTATACAGTCTGACCACCACACACGCACACCACCCCCCCTCCTCCAACTTAGAAAAATTCTGGCTACACCATTGGCTTACCTGGTTCATCCTCATCATTGTCACTATCATAAGCTTCATTCTGAAGTGCATACGCATCATTTTCATCAACATCCACATCAGCTTCAATAGTATCTAACTTAGTCAAGTCAAAAAGCGGAGTCGACAATGACTTGTGCTTTTGCAAGTTTGATTGTGCTGAGTTTTTCCCGGACATTCCAAAGTTTTTATTTCCAATATCCCTGTTCCAGCCAGGGCTAGTGGGTGAAACAACACCAATGTCTCCATTTCCATAAAACTCCTGACTGTCATGCGATCCTTCAGATTCTGCATCTGAGTTATAATATTGGAACTGCGGATCATTCTCATGTTCATTCATAATTTTATGCAGTTTATTTCTCGTGTTGGTGTCCACCTGTCCAGTTAAGTCACCATTGAGGCCATCATGGTTGTTTGTGCCATTGTTCAGTTCTAAAAATAATTAACAGTTATCATAAACAAATATATCATCACACACTTAAGCAACCTTACCAAACTTTTAACATTGATACAGTTGTGGCAAGAGTAAAGTGACCAAACAGCAAGAAGCTAATTGTGTACGTAGAAGCAGGTTGTGCTACATACAAGCTACAACACAGAAGAACTGACATAATTATACTGGTAAGTGGCTGATTCAGTTCAGTTCTTACACAGTCAATAAAATGTCAGAAACAGGAAAGATATTGCATGAAATTACACAACTTGAAACCACATACACTTTACTATTGTTATATTTGTACCACAGTTTTTTAAGCAATCAACACAGAAACCATTAGACTTTTTCAAGATCAGTCCTCATTCGAGGTCCTTCATGTCGTATTTTTGAAGAAGGTACTTGTTTTATGATGCAAAGTTGTTGTGTGCAGTTGGACAAACTAATTAAACTTGAAATCAATTAAACATACTATCAAAGTTGATGACAATAAAGCTGTTGTACAGACTATCAATTTCAAATAAACAAAAAGAGATTAACATTTTCTCACCATTGAAAAATTTTCTTCCTCTTCTTACTTTGAGAGCAATAACTCTGTTTCTTAGACACTGACAGAAACAAAGAGAAAAACATTCAATTTTGTCACACATCAAAGTTTAATACTATAAATTAAAATAATCATTTGCATAAAAAAGCAACAAGATACATTATGTTGACAATGAAACAGCTTTAAATTTTTGTGGAATTTCAACATTATTTAAAGTACTTTAATTTATTTAAGTTATAATTGCTAACACTGTCCACTGTCACTGCATAGCATTTTCATATGATGTCATGGTAGCCATATCGAGGACCTTACAAAGCCATGATGGGGACGCTGACGACAATTTCCATGGAAAAGTTCACTTTATATTTTACGTAAGAATCTTGCAACTAGCAAAATTTGTTTGGTGTGATTATCAGTTTCAGCACTAATTTTTACTTGGATTTTTAAGTGCTCATTTAATGCAAAACAGAAACATGAAAAATGCACTGTTGTGGTTGCCACTCTCCATACCACACAGAATTTGGCCATTTTGGTTTGTTGTAATGGTGTTTTGCAAAAGATGACTAAGAAATGCAAAGATGGATAATACATGTGCAGGACTATTGTTCTGCTCAAAAAAGACATTAAATCTTTTGTTTGGCAATGCCCTCGTCAACATTGCTGTCATGGTTTTGTAAGGTGTGGTGTCCCAAAACAAAGAAAGGGTGACGGTTTTGGACACCTAAACCAATCACGTGTGAAATGCTCTAAACCTATTTTAAGGTATCGCCATGTTTTACATTTGTCACCTCTTTAATAAATTTCTTACATCAATTTACAACCATTATTATTCATTAGAATCATCATCATGATCATCATCATTATTTGGTGTGGTAAATAAATATAAATGACGCACTAGTGAGAGCACTAGCCTCCCACCAATGTGGCCCGAGGTTGATTCCTGAACCCGGCATCATAATTATAAGGGTTGAGTTTGTTGTTGGTTCTCGTCCTTGCTCTGAGGGTTTTTCTCTGGGTTTTCCAGTTTTCCTCCCTCCAAGAAAACCAACATTTCCAAATTCCAATTCGAACTAGAAACAGTGGATGAATAGCCACTCTGTGGAAATGCCACTGAAAAATTCTATTATTATTATTATTATTATTATTATTATTATTATTATTATTATTATTATTATTATTATTATTATATAGATATGAAACATACTTTATGTATACTTAAGATGACTTCAGTATGGGAAAGATTGGTGACACGTTCACCATTCACTTCCAATATTTCATCATCAACCAAAAGACCAGTCTTGGCGGCAGGAGAGTCTATAACACATCAAAAATATCATTCAGACAAGTCTACAATAGACTGATACGTACAACAAACCTCAGGCCATCACATACGAGGCTTGCTTGTGGAAGCCAGAATTTATTTTTACAATGTGGTTTCACTGACCTAGATAGAACTATCATCATAATATTCATAACAAAACCATGATTACAAAATAAAATAACAGAATTGTTATAATCTTAACCTTTCGAAATTTCATCAATTCGTGGAGGAAATCCTTCATCCACTCCACCCATGACTGAGAATCCAAACCTTTTCTCATCTCCAAGTATTCTGACATTGACTGAAAACTCCACAGTATCGTTTCCCTGTAAAGGCAAAAAGAAAGGTAGGTAAAATTTGTTACTGCCTCAGATGAGGCAGTGGTATTTTTTAAAGGTTTACACCCTTTTTACTGAAGTTTGCAGCATAGATTAAAAGGCAAAATTTTTGCTGAGATCTCAGCAAGATCACTGATGTTTCACTGAGGACTGGCCAAGAATGCCAAGATCTCAGTAAGATCTTGCTGGAATGCCCACAGATGTTGCCACGATCTCAAACAGATATCACCAATGCTAAGATCTCACTGCAAATCAGCAAAATCTTGGTGGCCAAAAACTTGCTGAGAATCTCGGCAAGAACCTCATTGAGATCTTGCCAAAATTTTGTACAGGAAGGCCTGGGGAGGAAGATCAGTGAAATCTTCCTCTCCAGACAGACAGTGTGTAGCTTGTTCCACTTGCCAATTTTTTGCCAATTATAAAGTGAGTCACAAGGCTATGGGGAGAGGCACTGGGTCTTGTCCAAGAATACAACAGAAGAAAACTGGTCATGCTTGACCAGGAGTCTGACACACCAACCATAAGTACACTTTCCCTATCACCATGGAAACATTAAAATTCTCCTTTACATTCATCATATTTTTTATAGCTCTTAATAAACCGTTATTATTGTTATCATTATCATTATCATTATCATTATTGAAGAATCTGGACGTGATCATAGACAGGTCCTTTATACAGTAGGGCCCTGACCAGACAAACTTCCAAATCAAATCAAGTTAGCCCTCGTAAGCACAAAATAAAATTAATTTGGACACCTTTTTGGCTTCCAAATAAAGTCTGATAACACAACTGTCTCTCATTGTGTGGCAGTGGCTGTGACATGACACAGCTGTTTGCTCTGAGCAGGCCATGTCAAGCACATACATTACATCGCTAATGATGACTTTGGGAGCTGGTGCCTTAAAGGTTAGTGGGGGGCTAAAACAAGAAGCAGAGAGGAGGTATCCATGGCAACCCTGGAAGCGGGAACCACCCCTTGAGCAACCCACTAACCAACACCGTCACACTGATGAAAATTCAGTGGAGATACTTAACTGTGATCTAATACTTACCTGACAAGAACGCTTACGATCCTGTCCACCACTCAATATGGAGGGTGGAGAGGATACGAGAATCTGCAGCTATTTGCAAAGTTGATCCCAGATGATTAGCAAGCACTTATTGCGAAGTTGATCCGATACGATCAGCAGGCAAAGCAACAATGCAAATTTAATATTCGCCACAAACACAAAAAACGGCCCTGCAAAACCCCCGAGGGCCACCCCAAACTAGGCCACGTACTGCAAAGGCGGAGACCGCTGACCGACACTGCTTGAGTTTAACTTTGCCTTAATGATATATAGCCACATTAAATCATTCTATAGCTGGACATACATTGGCCATCATGTTGTCTGCGTAGCCATTTGTAAGATGCATTGGTACTGAGTCCCCTTGTGACAGTCCACCATTCAAGTGAAGACCACCATCCATTCTTCTGTATGAATAATCATTGCCAGAGGGTTTTGCAGTTGGCTGTTGAAATAAAAGGTGTGTTAGTATAAAGTAAAATCATTTCTTTTGTGAACAGTTTCAGGATTCTTTTTAGCAAGTTGGTTTCTGGTACTCCTGGACTGCAGCAGCACATACAGAGCTAGGGACAGATTGAGGTGGAAACAGGATGAATATTGCAGTCCTATGTGATGCCCATGAAGGGGAAGTCAGGATTTTCACTTGAATTCCTGCTGTTTGCAATTACTTCTGTCAAAAATCTTTTAATTGTAACATAGAAGGGAAAGATCTAAAGATTTATAAAAGGGACCAAAAACAATTTAACATCTAAACTAATTTTAGCTGGATCTATGAGCCTCATTAACTTCCATTGTAAAAGAACATTTGCAAAAACCACAACACTATCACAGACTTGAGTGCACAATATTCAAACTTTAGAAATGTGACTCCCTTGTTTATGCCATTATGCTTCAAAATTGTTTATTGTTGTTCCACATGATCAGTAATTAAACAATGAAGCAGACAGAAAGTTCTTTTCAATAGTTGACAGTAGTGGAATGGAACATTTAATGGATATTCAGTAATAGAATAAGCTATATAATGTTAACACACCCACGATAATCGTGATCTTTTAGTCTTGGACTTTTAAAAGCAGAAGGTTCATATTTCACACTTTCTGTTTAGTAAAGCAGCCATTATTTGTAAGTACCAATTACTAAAAGCATACCCAGAGCATAATGGAAATGAATGATGCACAGTGTCTGATAAATTGATGGTACAGTTCTTTTGAATGGCAGATTAACTTTATACGAGAAGGAATGTAGGGCAAGTAAAGGCACTCACAGCCAACATCAAAAACAATTATAGAATGAAAACAATGACACACACTCTGTGATTTGCATATTGTATGTACTTAAGAACAAAAAGTGCCACAAATGTTAGCTTAACTCCATTGACCTTTATGATACATAACAAAAGTAAACATTGATTAATAAGCATTCCAAAAAATCCTTGACAATGTATGCACAATCATGTAAAAAAGAGTGGAACATTCTTGGAACTTGAATGAAAAACAACAACCAGATATTGAAATGACACAAAGTCGTATATTAATTTCGTACAATTGTTTTGTGATATTGTGGCAATCATGGGAAAACATAAAAGACAATTTTTCAAATGAATATAAACAATATCTATAAAATACTGCAGTTTTCATTGATTAGAAATATTCATAGGCCTTTGCCTAGAGATAACATTGTATCTGAGTGGGTCTTTGTACACAGATTTCATTGCATCTGGGGCTGCTTCAAAAGCAAAATTCCAGAATGATCAGGGTTCTCCCGAAAATTTTAAGTAGATGGAGAAACGTTTCAAGTAGCCAGTGAAAATCGCTTTCCTTGTCGAGCCAACCCCCAAAATGTATATTACAACAGTATATTTTCCCCAAGTGGCCGGTGCACCAGGGTCGAATAGACACCGATTTTCGCTGGTCGCTTCCAGAGAACCCTGACGATGGAAAACTACAGTACAGCAACAAATTATATGTATGTTCAGTAACACACAGTGCCAAGGATAAAGAGTGGATCCTGATTTCTTGAACCTCTAAGGGAAACAACAAGGAGTTGGGAGTAAAATCTCAGTGTTTCACTGTGAGTGGCAAATTCCACGTAAAATGACATTTCATTTGAGTTATTGGGAGATTCAAGAATTTGAGGGTTTGAATGATCAGGTAAAGTGGGAAAAGTTTGCATATGATCCTAGTGGCCCATCAGGCCAGAGCTTATCCTGCTTTCCATAGCAGGAAGTGACTAGGAGTATTTCTAATCCCCCCTGGATGGGATGCTAGTCCATTGCAGGGTACTGGTACCCATTTATTCACCTGGGTGAAGAGAGGCACTATCAGAGTAAAGTGTCTTGCCCAAGAACCAACCCTCCAAGTTAGGACTATTTTAGTCGCCATGGCGACCAAAATTTGGGAGCTGGCGACTAAATTGCATAAGAAGTCGCCAGCTGGCGACTAAAATTGAGAAGAAGGATTGAGTAGTTGAGCTAACTTTAGCGACTAAAATTTTTAACTGGCGACCAATCTTAAACAGTCAGAACCAAATGGCCACTAAGGAAAAAATAAACTTGGAGGGTTGCCAACACAGTGTCAAGGCCAGGGCTTACACCCGGACTATTTGATCCAGAGTCCAGCACACCGTACCTTCCACAATCAGAGTCCATTGTAAGATGTTCACAAGAGTACTGCTCAGTATTTGTACAATCATGGAGCGTTTCATGGTCACATGCTGGTGCAAAAGTTCCAACTAACTTGACATGCATAATAGACCATACCACAGTAAAGCATATTTTGTACTGGAGTTAATTAAGAGATCACTGTTTAATAGTTAGAGCCACCTTGATGAGCATAATAGGCAATACCATTGACAAGACATCAATGCTATACAAAGCACAGTTAACTGCAGTTACACTGTACAATTGCAAACAGGATTGAGAGGTAAACAAATTTCCCATTGGCTATTTAATTTCTTTGACTTGAATTTGTCCATGCATTTCAAAAAAATAAATAAGGTAGACAATGAAGTGCTGTACGCAAGTTTGAAATTATTTTGACCAGAAATTCCTATTCAAAGTTCTATGACATTTCCGAATTTTAAAATTGGTATTTTGACTGACTAACAAGGCACCATAACAACATGTATGAAAAATAAAAAAAAAATATCACAAAACAAAGAAAAATCATCAAGCAATTCAATGGTGTTATCAATCATTAGTGTTTTTCTTTGATTAGCAGCTGATGTCATTAAAATCCAATTAAATTGTTCCTGGGTGTTTCAAGTGTGTGATAAAGGATCACATACCTTGACTGTTATTGTGCCATCACTTTCTCGTTGAAAGTTACCGATGTCTAGCTTTGGCCCTTTGTAGTAAGCCATGCCTTGAATGGTGCAACCAAGCCAGTATAGAGTGCTTACAACCTGCAAATGACTCAGCAGCTATCAACATGTCCTGAATTGAAACACAACTAATGCATGGAAGAAATAATAAAAATGTCTGGTTCAAAGTCTAAATTCAGATTCCACATTACTGCATGTATGTACAATAGTCTGTCAGTGAATGGGGATGGTGCAGGATGGGGCAGGGATCCATGGCGTCATTTCTCACCAATGTGACCCAGTGCCATATCAGGATTGAGCTTGTTGTTGGTTTTCATCCCACTCTCAGGGTTTTTAAAAGGGTTCTCTGGTTTTCATATTCTCGTTCCACCTGGTTAGAGGACTTGTATGAAAATAACATGGAGCTGATGTGGCTTTCTCTCTTAATATATCATTTTATTTGTTTTTTTATTTGCAGTGAAATTCTAAAAATGCAATGCATATTTTGTTGATTCAAAGGACTTGAATGTTCAAAAATCTCTTTCAATTGCTAAAAGGAAAATGATATTACTCAAGTTACCTCACCTTTTGCACAACTTCATCCTCTGATTTATAGTTGCTAAACACAGAAAGGACACAACAACTTAAAATGTAAGGTCAAATAAAATGTAATGTATTAATTAATGACACATAGAGCCCCGAGCTGGAGCACTTAGGGTTTTTTACAGAACTCAGAGAACCAGGAAATCCAGACATTAACATCTCAGGTATTTAAGTGGCTGTCAGGTCTGATGTGATAACTGATGTGAAGTCTGATGAGAGGTCTGATATGAGGTCTGCAGTGAGGTCTGATGTGAGGTCTGATGAGAGGTCTGATGTGAGGTCTGATGTGAGGTCTGCAGTGAGGTGTGCTGTGAGTTCTGATGTGAGGTGTGATGTGGTGTGCTGTGAGGTCCGATGTGAAGTCTGATATCAGGTGTGCTGTGAGGTCCGATGTGAAGTCTGATATGAGGTGTGCTGTGAGGTCTGATGTGAGATCTGCTGTGAGGTCTGATGTGAGGTCTGATGTGAGGTGTGCTGTGAGGTCTGATGTGAGGTCTGATGTGAGGTGTGCTGTTAGGTGTACTGCGAGGTGTGCTGTGAGGTCTGATGTGAGGTGTGCTATGAGGTCTGATGTGAGGTGTGCTGTGAGGTCTGATGTGAGGTGTGCTGTGAGGTCTGATGTGAGGTCTGATGTGAGGTCTGATGTGAGGTGTGCTGTGAGGTCTGATGTGAAGTCTGATGTGAGGTGTGCTGCGAGGTCTGATGTGAGGTGTGCTGTGAGATGTGCTGTGAAGCCTAATTAGAGGTCTTATGTGAGGTCTGATGTGAGGTCTGATGTGAGGTGTGCTGTGAGGTCTGCTGTGAGGTGTGCTGCGAGGTGTGCTGTGAGGTCTGATGTGAGGTGTGCTGTGAGGTCTGATGTGAGGTGTGCTGCGAGGTCTGATGTGAGGTGTGCTGCGAGGTGTGCTGTGAGGTCTGATGTGAGGTGTGCTGTGAGGTCTGATGTGAGGTCTGATGTGAGGTGTGCTGTGAGGTCTGATGTGAGGTGTGCTGTGAGCTCTGCTGTGAGGTCTGATGTGAGGTGTACTGTGAGGAGTGCTGTGACGTCTGATGTGAGGTGTGCTGTGAGGTCTGATGTGAAGTCTGATGTGAGGTGTGCTGTGAGGTGTGATGTGAGGTCTGATGTGAAGTGTGCAGTGAGGTCTGATGTGAGGTGTGCAGTGAGGTCTCATATGAGGTCTGATGTGAGGTGTGCTGTGAGGTCTGCTGTGAGGTCTGATGTGAGGTGTGCTGTGAGGTCTGATCTGAGGTCTGACGTGAGGTCCGCTGTGAGGTCTGATGTGAGGTGTGCTGCGAGGTCTTATGTGACATCTTATGAGAGGTCTGATGTGAAGTCTGATGTGAGGTCATATGAGAGGTCTGCTGTGATTTTAGCCAATCGAATTCGAGAGTTTGGTAGTCCCACCGTAATAGAATAAAAATCAATAAATACTTACATCACATTATCTCCTGCTTCTAAATCTTGTGGATCAAAAAGCTGCCAGCTGCTAAGACCAAGATCAGCACAAACACTCAAGAACTTGTTCAAATTTATCTAAAATCAAAGTAAAACAACATATATAAATAACGAAATTTCTTAATAATTTTCAGAATAATTAAATAATTAATAATTAAAATGTATTTAGCGCAAATGCCAAATAAACTTAAATACAGGGATAAAAAATACGAAAAGTAAAATTGAAGATCAAATAATCCTAGTGCCAGCTCGTTTCTATAAATCATGCTGTGAGAATTTTGTTTTTGGTCAACATGTTAAAATTCCTTATTCCCCTAACCTACTGGAATTAATAATCAACGATAACAAGAGTCATAGTACATATATGTGAACAATGATCGAACAGTTTTCAACAATCTTTATCTGTTATCACAGTTACGCATAATTATATAACTTTTTATGACTGTTGTATTCTTACAATTAGCTATTAAATATTTTAGATTGGTGCCAAAGGTTGATACGAAGACAAAACAAATTCAGCGATCATAATATAAGCGACATGAAGCATCCTGTGTAAAGATAAACTGTTTAGTTTAACTGGATGAGTCCTCCTTTTCTAAACTGTTTAGAAGTAAAGCTAAATACCCTAAAGATTTTCTTTAATCCCTTATGAGAGAGTGCACATGTTTTTCAGGTTATGGATCTAGCACATATTGATGTTTAATGCCATATTTTAATGCCACAATAGACCTTATTCACGATAGCTGCCATGTTTGTTTTCACATTGTAATGCAAATTAGACACGTGATTTGTGAAGGGGAAAACAAGCCTAAATCGACCAATGTTAGCTGGTTTCTAATCAAGTCTGATAATTTTTTTCATGGCCATGCTTTGGTTTCTGTTTTGTGGTTTAAATATTCTAAGTTAAACACAATTTTGGCACTTTATAAAATAAAAAAAGGCTTGTGCAGTTAACAAGTCAAGGTATCGAGTAACGATTTCAAACTAACCTTATAATGAAATCATTATCCCATAATTTGGATCTCAAATGTGGTTTTACCGCAGATACTTCACTATTTAGATCGTCTGATTTTCAGAGAAACGGCATCATTTCAATGTGTGCCCCCTGGCAGACAATGTGGCTAATTTGCATTACAATATGAAAACCATTGTGGCGGCTATCGTGAATATGTCCAAACAGGACAGAACTCAAGAAAGGATAACCAAAAAAACTTATAACAGCAAAATAATCTCACACTGACTTTCTTATTTACAGTGTAAACATTGTAAACATTTCTTCAAATAAATAGTGCAAGAAAATGCAAAGACAATTATGTGTATGGCATACAGTTCAGATCTTCACAGGGAAAAATGATAAGGACGGCAATAATAATTTATTAACTGCAATCATGATTTTATCCTTTCTCAATAAAAAGAAAATCTGTCTGTCAGACAAAAGACAGCCCATGAAACATGATTTGCTACTAACAAATAACAGATTAATTGAAACAGTATTATTAAAGGAACACTATCACATTTCTGCGTATGCGCCAATGTTTGATTTTTGGACAGGATGTCCTGAATTTCAAAAGATGCGAGAAGTGATGTAGCGCATTCAAATATCCGTTTGCATCGTCCTCAATTTTCTTCGATATCTCCCTAAAACTACCCCGAATTGTAGATTAGTGATATACGGTTCTCGTTAAGTGCCAATTTGTCTGAAATCGAGTTTTTGGCATTGTTTTCAATGCAGTGTGACTGAACTTCGAGAGGAGGGGAGCGTTAATGGCACTGGATGAAGCCTTCTTTCTCCTGGCAGCTTTCGGAAAAGTTCCGACAATTGGAGAAAGACTAAAAAGAAATAGAGCCAACAACATAGTAGGTTTACGTAAAGAAATTGAACCATGAGACTTGAAAGATGTTGAAAGCTGATCGTTTTCTTCAACACGGGTGAAACTGACCTTTATTCTTTGGTATTCCAAGTGTCTTCCATGGTTTTCAGGCACGCTATCTGGTTCACTCTGCTCAGATATAGGCGATGAGAATGATACCGGTATAATATTATTTCTTTTCTCAGTGGAAAAGGACAAAAAAAACTGTAACAGCTTTTGACTAACCGTGCGTGCGTGATATGAACAATACCCGCGATTCACCCAATTTCCGGAGGACATTTAACAGATATAGGCTTGTTTTGAACCATGATCTTACTGTCGCCTTGTTATTGTATGGCTTTTGCTGTGTTCCGCAGATAAACTAGTCAGTACTGTTTTTATCTACCGTTTTACATGGACAGTCGACACGCTTCTTCCCTGACTTGGTCGAGCAAGTTGACTTGACAAGATCAGCCAAATAATTACATAGTGATGCAATGAAATCGAAATATGTTTTTTTTCTTCAATGATCTCATCTTGCTCAGACTTTCTAAAAATAATTAGTAATAGTAATAGGACTGAGTAGGGTACAATTCGTATAGGTAATCACATGAGGCCAAGTACTATTAAGGATTAATTGCACGAGAGTTTTCAAAATTTTCCAAAATTGAAAACTCAAAAACTCAAGTGCAATTAATCCTTAATAGTACGAGGTCTCATGGGATTACTTGTTTATCAATAAAGGGCAAAATTTATACGAAGGAAAATCACGCGCGCAGTCTATTTTTATCTGGGAAGCCTGTTTAGCGCTACGGCAATTAACGGATTAGCCAATCATTAACAGGTAATCATGCCCTCTCTTGATTACTAAAAATGCCCTCGATTAAGAAAAAATGCCCTCTCTCTCAACCAATCAGCGCTCAGTAATTTTGCCCTTTATTGATAAAGGGAGTAATCAGACGAGTAATTTCAAATCAGCCAAGAGTGCAGTGCGAGCCTGATTTGAAATTACAAGCACGATTACTCCCAGAATTGTACGACACGAAGTCCTACTACCAATTAATCGCATCAATAACAAAATTCAAGGTTAGTAGGTCTATTAGTAAGTCTTTTTGTGTTTTGAGAATCTCTTTTGCCCATCTAAGTGTACATGACTGATGCGCAAATGACACAGGTGTCCAATTACAGGTATCCAATTTGAAGTTGCTTAAATTGGATATCTGTACTTGGATACCCACAGGATCGCACGCCAATTCTGCGACAAATAGGTGCGCACAGAACCAATCAAAATCAAGAATTTTGTTATTGATTACTACTTGTCAATTAAAAAAGATTTAGCAGAGGTAGTTTAAATTATTCAAAATAGTTTATCATCCTTTATCTTGCTAAATATTTATAAGAAACTAGACAGCAATGAAGAGCTCCATGATTAAAACATTTTTACAAAATAAACTTTTCAACAACAACTGTTAGAAAGTTTATGCTGCTTTAAGTTGAGTTTATTTGTTTATTTTATTTCATTTTTTTTTTTTGGGGGGGGGGGGGCACGTTGGGCGGGGGTGTATCCTTTGCATGTAGTATTATACAAATAAGGATCCCAATGTACAAATTATAGGCCTTTTCCACTAGCCTCCATACTCAAAATTATGATCTACATTATATTGGTAAAACTATAACCATACCTTATATTATGTGGTTACTGATCAATAACAATAGGCTAATGGAAGTCTCAAACTCTACATATATTGGTTGATTGATCAAATAATTCAGACCCTCAAAAACACATTTAAAAATGTTTGAAATACAATGTACATGGCATGTTCAAGTTTGCTAATAAATACCCACCAGGGCATAATGACAAAAAAATAGAATATTAACATTATTCTAATACACACAAATTTTATTTCTCATACTTAACATAACATTGATAAAGATTTGGCACAATCTTCTTTCTTTAAATTATTTATGACAGTTTTCTTATCATTTTTTCTTTGGCTAATATTGACACCCAATGGAGTAAAATAATGAATTAAATAACAAATTGTATAGTAAAGATTCACAGTTCAGCCAAATTAGCTTACACAGTAAAGTGAAGTGAAAGCGTAAGGCTATATTTACGGTGCACATCATTTCTATTTTGCAAAGAGAAATGAATAAAAAATTCGAGGTATAAAATTATATCTGATTGAATGATAAAGTATCTCCAACATTGATGTCTGAAATATGCACTTAGCTGACAGAAACTGGCGACAGCAACATATTTCTGGATTTAAAGCGATTAACATGAATGCCGGTCACGAAACACAGCAGTTACCTTCAGACAAAGCGCTCTTCGTGTGGCATGCGACACGAAAGTGACACAAACAATGTACGGAAAAGATGTCGATTTCAGAACAACTGATCGTGACAATAATAAAAGTTTTCAACTGATATTTAAAGTATTGTGCCTTTGAGTCTCTGTAATTTTGAACTTTACTAAAACATTGATTAATTAAATAAAATCACCGTTTTGGGCCTTGGGTTTCTGTCAACAAATGCAAATTATGCCGACGAGTTGTGTGATTCTTCACGAACATATAACTTTATCCACGGCAAGAAATTTCTTCCACGTACTAAAGATCGAACTGTTTCTCATGTCAATTCTAAACAACGAACGAACAAGTGAATGCCGTTTTAGACTCACTTTAAAACTAAGTGTAACTTCGCAATGATCGTGTTTTGTCACTGGCATTTTTACATGATGACTAAACGGACAGAACAATGGTGCTTCGCGATTATATAAACTAGTTTCCGGTCGCAGGGAACAAAATTTCACACCATCTAGTGCGGCAAATGACCTTGCCAACAACTACCAAAAATCGCAAAATTTCGCGGCAAACGAATTTACGATCTTAAAACTGTAACACGAAACTAAATATGTTGGGTAAAATGAACGTTACTGATACTCAAATTTTCCTGCCATTTTATTTACGTTTGTTCCAATGCATTGCTGGTCACGTATGTTTATCGGTTTGAGGCATATTAAACTTGAAGAATCGAGTATGAGCCTCAAATATTCAATCGATCGCCTATCTTCGATCCTATGACAAGAAATTATTAGACATCAACCGTTTTGTTCATCACAACACCAAGAAACCACAAACTGTTAACGAACAGTAATGAGCAAGTTTCGAGCGCTTGAAGCCAACTTCAATGAAATGGAAGAACGACAAGCGTTCGAAATGCATTTCTTCCGTGAAAGAAACTGACAAAAATAGACGTGTTTTCCAATACCTGAGATTCCTGAGGGCTTGGATTTTCGATGACATCTTCAATTATCTCTGAATCTGGTTGTATTCGCTTCACAAGGCTGCAGATCGAGAACAAATACGTGTTCAGTGGTATGCAATGCAACAGCTAATCCGCAAACCAAGACGTTCCTTTTACTACTTACTAGCACAATAGAACGCCGTCTTGCAGGGATTCTATGAATCGTGACGAACTAAAAGACCGTCCGGTCGCCTCCTGGGTAAAATTAAAGATGTTAAAGTGAATTAAAGCCGGTTGTTTAGGCTGACCACTACTCTCTCCTCAAAGAGAAACGCCACAGTTCACTAGGGTTGTTGAAAACTGACACTTCGTGTCTTTTAACCATACCTCAATCCATTGTTGAATGATCTGTTGAGCCGTATCTGATTTCAACGAAGAATCGAAACCCTCAACTTCGTCAACGACTGCATCACCAGGAGCCGTTCCATAAGCTTTATTTTTGTGAACCATGTCGCCCGATACCGACACGGGTCACATATTCTAATAAAGAAAAGACCCTTTTTCCTACACGACAAGCTTGAACTTTGAGCTTTACGGCAATTCAAAACAATGTCGAGTCTTCGGTATTCCCTTCCGACATTTGTAATCTTTTCTGTTGTCGATGGAGCTCTAACATACATCAAATAGTTCGCATTCACTCCGCATCAGCGGCCCGACTATGGCAGCCATTGAGGAATTTACAAGGCGCTCGCTCATTGGTCGAGAGACAATGAGGAAAAGTACAAACTGTTTACAGAACTCTTGCATAATTTTGGCGCAAAAAATTGTCCAAATATCCTATCCTAACCTAACCCCTAACCCAGCCTTCTTCAGGTTTAGATGTAACATCTAAACCTGAAGAAGGCTGGTCTGGCCAGCCGAAATATTGTTCAAAATATATCATGTTGTTTCAGCCTTGCAGAAGCACGGTTTTTGCAGTCTATTTAGTTTGTTTTCCAAATATAACGCTGTTTTGTGTCAAAACCCCTTCCTCTTTGTGGCAACAAGTTAATGCTATATTTTTTGTAAATTTTTCTCGCCAATTTCAGCATCTTATTTATCTCCAGATAACTGCTCGGCCTAGGAATCTTGTTCATTTTAATTTCTTCTGTCCATTATTATGTTATCTCCGTGTAACTGAAAAACACCAGAAACATCCTAATTTTCGTCATTTTGCTAAATAAGCAAAATACGCATATGGGAAAAGATTTTGCGCTGTTCATTTTACATAATATTTAAAATGCCAATCAAAGTACTCTGAAGAGGAAAAAGTGTCATAGTTGACTGAAATCAACGGGCATCCACTGATGTAGGGCTATGCCCGAAACGTCTGGAATATGTCAACTATGGCACTTTTTACTCTTCGATTCAGAGAACATTTTGATTGACATTTGATTTTCTCCGTCGATCTCTTTTCATTTCACATATACTGTACTATAGTACGCTGTATATCGATCAGCCTTGCAGTAGTCTTTTACTTATCATCGCTGAGTTCATTTTTTTACGCGTATTCCTGAGTTGAGTGAGTTCAAACATATATTAATTAGGGTTGAGGAACATTTTGCAGTTAATTATACTGGTTGCTTCGAAACGTTGTATTATACGGGGCATGAAAGAGGTAAGCATTATTGCCCAGTCCCTGGCCTCCGTCACTAACATCTGTCTACAGTGCCCACTGGAACCCTTTGATCTGGTATTGTAAACCGGAAGTAAGGGAGACATGAAACTGTACCATCACATTTAAAACACTTTATTTCAGGCTAATATCAAGTTGGTTTGGAGATCAACGACAAAAATTAATTAAGATTATTTGCTAGTATTTTTCATGAAAATTCTGAAACAATACTCGTTCTCAGTCCTTCGTACCCTGCATGTTGATAACGTGCCTTCCACACTGTTCCAAGTGCTAGCTAGGTGTGATTATCCTTTTAGGGAGGGAATTTGTGTTTCAAAACTATTTTGGGTTTGGAAGGATTCTTCACCAGAAAAGTTGTAGGTGAACATCAGAAGCAAATGCAACCCAGACCAAGTCCTACAGTTATTGAGTTGTTTAATGAACATGTTTGGTTGTATACGTAAACAAATATAATTGTACTGAAGTCGACTTAGACTGCGAGCAGTCTCTATTTTGCTCCAAAATCCGTAACGAAAGCGAAAATTTGCTAGTGTTCGCCCACGCAACTCGCGGCTCGCGGAATTGCCGCTCGCGCGATCGACCCTCGAAAATATTACTCGCAAATTTTCGCTTCCGTTACGGATTTTGGAGCAAAATAGAGACTGCTCGCAGTCTAAAGTCGACTGGGACGTGTAACTTGATTGTTCCTGTCATATAGAATTTAAGCAGCTACTTAAAGAAATTATGTATCGTAACATTTGGCTTAGCACTCATGAAAAACTCTGTTTTAAATAGGTGTCATCTTACTTCAGCAACCACTAATGGTACTCTTCATGTATTTGTTATGTGTTCTTATCAATATCGACAGATGTGAGCAACTTATTCGTACTTATCTCCTTGTTCTCATGAAGAGGCAGATCAGACACCAGACGTTTTCATGCATTGGACTGTGTTTGCAAGAGACGCGGAAAGTTTATATGGCCTGGGGGGAGAACCTGTGGATCCCGGCC
This sequence comes from Blastomussa wellsi, assembly GCA_947652115.1. NCBI lineage: Eukaryota > Metazoa > Cnidaria > Anthozoa > Scleractinia > Plerogyridae > Blastomussa > Blastomussa wellsi. The sequence continues at coordinate 27,639,684 of OX393565.1, read as the reverse complement.
GTAGATGCGAATGTCACTGAATTAGCTGTGCCTCTGAAATGTGGATTGAGCAGAAGGGCTGAGCAGTATTTGGTTACATCTCAGTGGACAACATTGCGGATGTTGCACCGCATTTCAAAACAACGTTTTCTCTTCTTCTGGAAAATTTACTACTACTACTACTACAACAAATAATAATAATAATAACAACGCGGTTCCAATCCTCTACAGGGTCACGAGTCTTCCGATTCCTCCTTTAATTGTGTTAGTCGCTCGAGCTCTTTATTAAATCAATTTTTCCTGACTGGGAATTTTCGGTTTAGCAGGTGGAACCTCCGCCATCATGTCTCTTGTGACAACTGTCTTTGCGCACCGGAATCCATACCTTGGATAAGGTAGCTCTGTAATGATCGACCACTCGCCTTCTCGCCAGTCATAACACTCCACTGACGTCACAGCCACGTTACCATAAGAACCGCCGAACACGTAAATTTTCCCGCCAAATGCTGCTGCTCCGGCGCGATCGCGTTTGCAGTTCATTTCTGTGGAAATCAAAAGCAATCAAAACCAAGCATCAGTTCACATTCACCAAAAGGAAATAAAGGGACCATCATTTTCTGTTGCACTCACTAAGTTTAAAGCGCACAGCTTAAGCATTTTGGGATCTCCTTATGCAGATATGCAGATACAGTGATTTTCCAGTGAATTTGAATCATAGCGAAACTCGCAACACGAACGCGAGAAAGTGATCGTGATTGAACGTAGACGTTAACACAAATTTTTCTTCTGATAAGGGATTGCATCTTCTAACGCCGATTAGGGAAAATAGCACCTGATTTATGCTGATTTCAGTATGGGACATTTATATTGGTAAAAAAACAAAAATACCTGAAGAAAACCAAAAAATGATAGTTTTAGTTTACTCAGAAAGAAAAATATCAAAACGAAAAAAGAAACCAACGAAGAACATTAACAAGGATGAATAATATTGTAGAAGGCGGATTCAGAAAGGCCTCCAAAAAAGTTGAGTTATTTCCTTTTTTTTCAAGATATTTTGAACAGTCGAGATAACCATGTTACTTCACTGAACTGGTCAGATCCTGTATATTATGCATTCCGAAGATTGGAAATTCGAAATTAATCAAATCGATCCTGCCTTGATCCTGCATGAAATACAACAATCGCTTATGGGCTTGCAGCAATGAAACTCAGGGTATTACTGAACTGATAGCGGAAAAGCATCTCTGAATATAACTACCTTTTCCATATGACCATTTATTTGTACTGGGATCATAAATCTCACATGAACTAAGAATCTTCCGCGATTCCGACCCTCCTCCAATCACGAAAATTTGACCCATTAGTACCGCGGCGCATGCTCCACTGCGTGGGGTATTCAGGTTGGAAACATAAGTCCATTTGTCGTGCCGAGGATCATACCTTTCCACAGTTCTCAGAATTGTGTTGTGTTTTGATATTCCTGCAGAACATTTCAGAATAGTTAACAAACGGACATTCCCGTCTGTCGTGATAAGCGACAAAAAAAAAACACGTTACATCTGATTCCAGACCAAAAGTTTTATTCAGGTAAAAAAATATTATGCGTTTGCATTATAGGTGGCGCACTAATTTTGAGAAACCAACGAAGAGAAAGACATGTATTCTTTTTAGCTCTCTAAATAAACCGTTAACAAAACTTGTGGTGTGAAGAAGGCGAACGAGGACAATTATGTTACTTCTAGAAAAGAACTTTTAGAGTTTCCTTACCTCCAATAACATAAATATATTGGTCAAGTGAAACAGCACAGTGGGTGTGCCGCTTCTGATGTGGAGGGGAGAGCGAGGTCCACGAATCTGTCACATGATCGTAGCTTTCCATCGTTGGCTCTTGGCTAATGCTTCCCAGGACTCCTCCTACCGCGTAAATTTTCCCATGGAGCTCTACGGTCTCGTGGTTAAAGCAGCCTGAAACGCAAGGCACTCACTGCACAATTTGTTATTTTAAACATACATACCAGTCCTGTGTATTGAGGCCGTTTGTCTGTGATAGAATATTTATTTTATATTAATAACTGCTGCTAAATTTAGATCAACTATGCGAGGGACAAGATAAGAGGCTGAGCTCAACCTTGGATAAAGTTGCAGGAAAATTTCTCAGTCCTGCCATTTGTCTGAAGTCCTAAGTTTTCTACAAAAGGCAAAAAAATCTGTCTTTCATCAGCTGCTCTCATTGATTAATTCCGACAGCCAAATTTACAGTAAAAGATTAGCGAATTTTGAATGCTTTTGCATTGTTAACAAGAATTTCAGCTAAAATTCTTTTAATCCATTTATTTGATTTGTTAGAGCCAAACTTAAAGTGCACCAAACCCCAAAATATTTTTTTGTTAAGATACACCTTAGCACCAGTTTGAAACGCATTGTACCTTTCTTTTCTCCTTTTTACCAAATTCTGGCTATTTATAGCATTCAAATGTTATGAAAAACTGTGCATCATTTGTTCCACGACCGAGTCAGAAGGGGCGTGGGTCTATTCCTGGTTTGACGTCACAAAATGATTTGCATCACATCAAGGCTTTGTAAACATGCATGCAAATCAGTTTGTGACGTCAAATCGGGAGTAGACCCACGCCCCTTCTGACTCGGTCGTGGAACAAATGATGCACAGTTTATCGTAATTTTTGAATGCTATAAATAGTTAGAATTTGGTAAAAAGGTGCAATGTGTTTCAAATTGGTGCAAAGGTTTATTCTAGCGAAAAAAATATTTTGGGGCTAGGTGCACTTTAAACTTTTCGTCTTCTTCCGTTGTCTCATTTCCAGGTCCCCCTCTTCCACCTGCCTTACCTGTACTGAGGGACGTCACCTCCTCCCACGTATTAAACTTAGGATCCAGTCTTTCGACACTCGAAAGAACGCTCATGTTCTCCCCAACGGTGGAACCACCCACAACGAACAACCAGCTATGTAACCTGGCCAGACCGAAGTTCACTCGTCTGTCAAGCACTGGAGACAAGTAGTACCACTTACTGGTCAGCGGATTAAAACAATGGCAGCATGGCTGGGCTCCATTTTTAATCACTCCGCCCACTAGAATGATGACATCTATCAAGTGAGATTTCCACCTTATGTGATCATAAAAGGCCAAAGATTTAACCAGACAAGGATTATGGTTACATTAGTATTATTGAAACGTAAAAGTTCTTATTTTACAATTATTTATCGGTAGTTTAGGACTGGTGATGAAAAGAGTAACGACGACGATCGATGCGAGCGATTTTTCTGGTTTCCAGATCAACCGTGGAAGCCTGGGGCTTATACAAACTTGGCGCTCATGCACGAATCAAATTTTGTGCCAGATTGTGTAGGGAAGACTGGAGCTAATTCGAAACCGAAACTTACAAACCCGCTGTTAGATGATCATAGGAAACTAAATCATAGGAAACTAAATTTCTGGAAAAGACTACAGTTTAGACAAGGTAGTATTTAAAACGTTTAGATGCTGGAGAGGCAACGAAGAATAAAACTTGTTATTGCCGGATCTCTTGATAAAGAAATGCTCGTACCAGACGTCACTCTAAGTGTTATAAAACCAAATTGATTGCAAGGCTGGTATTATAGTACTCGCCCTTTTGCCCTTTTTGATTTTAGTGTTTAAAGCTATAAGCTTGCGGGGCCGTGTATTCCAGATCAAATTGGAATTTGTAAGTGTTGGTTTTTGTGGAGGTAAGAAAACTGGAGAACCCGGAGAAAAACCCTCGGAGCAAGGAGTGGAACCAATAACAAACTTATCCCACAAATGAAGCCATGCCCGGGAATCGAACCCGGGCCACATTGGTGGGAGGCGAGCGCTCTCACCACTGCGCCAACCCTGCTCCCCAATTTGCTGGGCGAATTTTGATGTTACGTTAAATTTCAAATTCAATTTGAACTTGGTTTAACAGAATTCTGCAGGGTTATTAGACTGTTCAATGCCCTTTGCTGCTCACTCTTTACCTTCTCTTCGTCCTTTCATTCTGAAGCAATTTCTCCTTATGACTCGCCATCTTGTAAGATAACGCTTCGGCTACCAGTTCTTTACTTGCCGAAGATGACGTAACCAGCGGATCCTTGTCGATTGTGCCGAGTAAAAATGTCCGTGCGATGAACGCCAGTCGCACGTGACTAAACAAGTCGGAAAATGAGCCACGCCTTAACATAACATCAAAGTTTACCCAAGCGCGTATTGAATTAAAAACTTGTTCTTCATTTTTAACGTTTAAGTCATCGTCCGCAACTATTTCGTCCAGTTCAGTTTTAGACATCTTGAAGAATTCTTCCGAAATCTGAATTTCCATGAAATTTTCTATCATAAAACGTTTTCCTTCGCGCAAAAGTTTCTCGCAAGAATAGATTCTTGCCATTGAAGTCATTTTGATGCAATTTTCGATGCAGAGATAACTAATAAGAAATTGCTCGCACTCAAGTCTCAGTGATTCTAATCCTAGTTGAAATGCAGCACACAGAATTTCTTCGATGTTTTCTCCAGTAAGCACGATTTGTGCGGAATAAATGTAGTCCAACACAACTCGAAGAATAGCATCTGTGATCCCGCGTAAAACTGTTTCCCTGGTGTATCTGGACAGAGACGTACCCGTGTATAGTTCGTAAAAATACGAACTACTCGCTGCAAGAACACTTCTGTGCGCGTAAAATTTTCTACTTCCTTCCTCTGTCATGAGTACGACGTCACACAGAACTTCAGATTCACGCATTTGATTCATTTTGTTGAAGAAGTTGATCAGGTACAATCGATCGCTAATGGATCCTTCTACTGAAGTCTCCATTTTTTGCCTTATCTTGTTTGTGTTGTTTGACGCCGGGGCGAGCCTTCCTCCTTCCTCTACCACCAGCTAAATGAACAGGTGGCTTAAATGTTTAATTAATTTTATTGATAATACCGATTTTAATTTATTCTGTTGCCCGTACCTATAAAGTAACGAATTCGAAACTAGTAATTTTACCACAGCCATTTTCTGGTACGAAAAAATGTTTGTCACGGGGTCAGTGAACAAATAAGGTTGTTTCGAGAATCTTCATAGCCAATTTTTGGGCTTTGGTTATAGTGGAGGTCAGCATATTAATTTAGAGCCACTCAAACCCACCAACAGCTCCACCAACAGAGTTGACTGGATGGTGTAGGACAAGTCCAGCTTCTCGTAAATATGAACCTTGTCAAAATAACCGAGGAGTATCGAAAACTGCCGAACATTGTCGTCGCAGGTGTGAGTTCTCGAAGTTCTCACCAAAATTCACTTGAGTGAAAGAGTTCTAATAGAATTTCATAAAAACAACAAAAATTCTCTATTTTTAATGAACCCTCGAATTTAATATTTGTTATTCACCGGCTTTATCGCGTCGTATGAGGTTTTTGCTGTATTTATATTTTGCAAACCTTTTCTACCTTTGTCCCAATATTCAGTTAATTGCAGGCAATCCATATGAAAATCGAAGTTGAACCGACACACAGCGTTTAGTGTGCGACATAGTTGCTTCGGGCTTCGGCCTCATCATCTATCACTCAATGGAAATCTCGATCTCATAATCGAATTGCTAAACATAATTTCTGAAAGGTGTAAGTGAGGTTGAATCCACGGCTCATCCTCGGTGTAAAAACCTGTAAAACTCACCAGTGACGTAAAACAAAGAACGAACAAGACAACAAAGAACCTCCAAACAATATAGAAGTGAAAAAAATAGCTCAAAAACAAAAGAAAATTTTTACACCGAGGTAAACCCGAATCCACACCCTCAGAAAACCGAACATGTCTCGTCCCCAGGCATCCTCTACTTTATTCGTGAGTTTTATCCATGTCGCCCCAATCGGAATCACTGATATCTAGAATCTTTTCTTCGGCTAGTGTATTCCACAGTGTGTTGTTGAGTGTCGAGATTTACCCAAGCTTTCGTAATTGTATGTTAATAAATTGTTATAAACTTTACTCTCATAGTGAGCGAGCTTAATTTATCGAAGTTCACTATCATGTTTTCCCATTTACAATCAGGAACACTGCAGATGGAGATAATACAAGGTTTGGATTCCGACTGTGTCAGCCCTCAATAAACGAAACGAAAGGTGCAGTGCGTTTCAAACTGGTACAAAGGTATATTTTGGGGTTAGCTGCACTTTAATTTATCGAAGTTCACTATCCGGCATGTTTTCCCATTTACAATCAGGAACACTGCAGATGGAGATAATACAAGGTTTGGATTCCGACTGTGTCAGGGACATAATAAAGCAAGATATTAAACATGTCAAGCAAAAGTTTAGAACAAAAAGCAACATCAGAAGCCGCATCATCAACCTCCTTGACCTGATACGCTTCATCTTACATACCGCCTGCGCCATTCAAGAACTGATTTCAATTCTCGGTATATTTGTAATCGATCACGAGCGTAGAACAAACGGTGAATAGAACATAGCGGAGCGAGGGCGGCGCAGTTGTGAGAGCGCTCGTCTCCCACCAATGTGGCCTGGGTTCGATTCCGGCCCGGTGCCATATGTTGGTTAAGTTTGTTTTTTTCTTGTCTGAGTTCTCCGGTTTTCCTCCCTCCTCAAAAACTAGCATTTCTAAATTCCATTTCAACCTGAAAAGAGGACCCGCATGATAACCATGAGGCTTCCTCTCTAAACATCGTTAATTTTGTTTTTTTGGAAAGCATAAATTGAACTTGCTTATTCTCAACGATTGACATCGTTTCAAAGGAGCCATCTTTGGTGCACTTTGAAAATCTTAATAGCCTAATTTTTTCAAACTCGTCATTTCCAATCCGTTTTAACCTTCTCCATCCACAACCATCCTTGTTCCGTTTTGGTTTAGTATCACTTCACAGGTTTTTACCTTCCTTGGCAAACTATTATTTTTAGAAATGAGAGTGATGGCAAATTTTCAGCTCGGTAAATTTAATGTGAAAGATTAATTAATCAACATGACACGAGCGTGGGACAAAGAAAACTTCTGAGTCCCCGACAGGAGTCGAACCCATGACCTCCCGAACACCGGGCGGGCGCTCTATCCTCTGAGCTACGAGAACTCCTGGAGAGCGAGGGCATTTTCACTGAGTTCTTATGTGATACGCGTCCCGCACACTGCATAGGATCAGCAATGTCGCTATCATCATGATTTGTGGAAATGAGAGTGACGGGAAATTTTCAGCTCGGTAAATTTAATGTGAAAGATTTAATGTGAAAGATTAACTCAGAATTTTTCTTTGTCCCACGCTCGTGTCATGTTGATTAATTAGGGTAATTTAGCTTGTCGAAGAAATGACTCAAAATATCACGATGTAGCTCCTTTGAACGAACACCGCTTTATTGAACACCCCTAAAAAGGGTTTTTAGCATCAATATTAAAATACGCGTTACAAGACTGTTCATACAATAAATGAATAGAGGGGGTACGTTTCTAAAGAAACTGTGGTGCTGCGTCGGTGGGAAGTATAACAATATAATTTGGTTTTATCAACTGGGTTGATAATGTCAATTGGCCACCGTAAAGAGATTCAAGAGCTGACGTTTCGTTCCGACGAAGGGCTAACGCTCGAAACGTCAGCTCTTGAATCTCTTTACGGTGGCCAATTGACATAATCAACCCAGTTGATAAAACCAAATTATAATGTTCATACAATAGGTCATTCAAAGTTGCCGTTTGCCTCTGCTTCAAGACAAGTTTGCACGCAAAACATTTCGTATGAAAATCACTTTGTAAGACTCATTTTGAAACAGAGGAAAAGGGTAGTCTGCTTGGACTTCTTCTTGATTGGCTGTTCAAAATGACTGAATAGAATGTTTGATTAATAGAAAGAAGACAAAATAGGACTACAGCAACTTGTTTATTAATAAAAAGAAATACCAACGAACATTTCAGAGCCATAAAATTATTACAGAACCTACAACAGCAATTTTTTTACAAATAAATGTCAGAGACCCGGTATTGCCTCTTCACAGCACGAAAATGTGTCGTCATCATCTCCACAAACTGCCTCCAAACTATCATCGTCAGACTCACAGTTTACCACCATTGCTGGCGGGTTTAAGATCACCAAACCTATGGGATCAAGAATAGAATTGCTTAATTTGGTTTCCAATAATAGCTGTACCCCTAGTTAGACCAGAATTAAATACTGTGCCATAAAAGCAAGGCATTGAGGATGGTGCTTGTGGAGTGATGACAACACATTTTTAATGAAAAAAAAATATCTAAGGTTGAAAGTTAAAACACAAACATGATGTCAAGTTTGCAAAATTACTGGAATATTTTCTGTGAGGGCTAAAGAGTTAGAGAGACAGTCAATATTTCATCATCTTCAGATAAAAGTTCTGTGGTAAGTTCATCATCCCCATTTCCCTCTTCCTCTTCGCATATTATATCCACAACAGAAGTAAACAAGATCTGATCTAAATAACAGCAAAAGTTACAATCAGTGCAACCTCAATTGACAGAAGAATCTTACTGTGGTTTTCAGAAACATGCGCACTCTGCTCATGTCGATGGTTACGTTTTTTTTGCTGTCATCAATCATCAAGCGGACCTCTCAGAAAACAGAGGTACACTTCAACAGGGTCAAAAGGTCACGTCTGTCAGTTGTGATTAGTAGACTTCGATCCATTTTGTTTGTTTCGGATTTTCAAGGTTCATTAACTTTTACCGTAATTATGATTGACAGTAGCAAAAAACGCAATCGTTGGTTGGGTTTTGAACTTCAGAGTTCACATGTTATTGAAAACCACAGTAATAGTTGCTGTTGCAGGGATCCAAACAACAGTTGGTCACAAAATGACGGCTGATCACAATTGGTCAATGTCCAATAATTATACCCCAACTGTAGCCACAGGAAATGTACAGATCATTTTGAACCCATTGCAATGCAAGTGCCAATGTTTTATCAAGGAGTTCTGTAATATGACGTCTGACCTCGCTATTGTTTTGTCCCATCAAAATGGTGACGTATTCTGACACAAATCCTTTTTGTGGGAAACAATTATTTACAGCCCTGCTGTTGTCAAGAATCACTGAAAATTCAAAACCTTGGTTCAACTTGGTATGTACTTACTAACAGCTGCTGATAATCTAGTGTGTCTTCTGGCAAGATTTCTGGCCATGTTATCCCTTGCTATTGTCTTGAGCCTTGCAGACAACAAATATTGTAACAAATTAACTGAATTAAATAGACTATAATTTTGTGTCACACACCTGCCAATCCTCCTAGATTGCCCAGGAGTCTACTGGATAAAATCTAACTGTAAATCATCCAGCATCCCACAGATTTCAGTCCTTTGTTTTGAGGGATTGTTGGTATAATCTGGTAAGCCTTTTTTCAGTAGTTATGTTCACCTGACTGTTAGCAGGGATTTCAAAATGTTTTGAAGTCGGTGTCATTGACTGGTAGAGTAGGCAGCTGTTATAAGTGAGCTTTCTGGTCACAAGCTGATTGTTATGACCAGAGTAGCCGGCGGCATAATAGTCAAGTAGCCGGTGGAACTCCGGCACCCGCTGCCTTGGCTTGCTATCCCAGGGGTACACCAATAGAGATTTCACTGACTTTCTCTCCCAGGGGTACACCCATGGGCATCTCACTGGCTTGCCCTCCCTGGAGTACACCCATAGCCATCTCACTGGCTTGCTCTACTAGGGGGGTACAACCATAGGCATCTCACTGACTTGCCCTCCCAGGGTTACACCCTTTGGCAAACCGAGATACTGGTAAGCTGGAAAATATACGGAGAAGCACTGGGTTCACATTTGAACCATCACCATAGACATCTCACTGGCTTGTTCTCCCACGGGTACACCCATGGGCATCTCACTGGCTTGCTCTCCCAGGAGTACACCCATAGGCATCTCACAAACTTGTTCTCCCAGGGGTACACCCATAGGCATCTCACTGGCTTGCTCTCCCAGGGGTACACCCATAGACATCTCACTGGCTTGTTCTCCCAGGGGTAAACCCGTAGGCATCTCACTGGCTTACTCTCCCAGGGGTACACCAATAGAGATTTCACTGACTTTCTCTCCCAGGGGTACACCCATGGGCATCTCACTGGCTTGCCCTCCCTGGAGTACACCCATAGGCATCTCACTGGCTTGCTCTACTAGGGGGGTACAACCATAGGCATCTCACAAACTTGTTCTCCCAGGGGTACACCCATAGGCATCTCACTGGCTTGCTCTCCCAGGGGTACACCCATAGACATCTCACTGGCTTGTTCTCCCAGGGGTAAACCCGTAGGCATCTCACTGGCTTACTCTCCCAGGGGTACACCAATAGAGATTTCACTGACTTTCTCTCCCAGGGGTACACCCATGGGCATCTCACTGGCTTGCCCTCCCTGGAGTACACCCATAGGCATCTCACTGGCTTGCTCTACTAGGGGGGTACAACCATAGGCATCTCACTGACTTGCCCTCCCAGGGTTACACCCTTTGGCAAACCGAGATACTGGTAAGCTGGAAAATATACGGAGAAGCACTGGGTGCACATTTGAACCATCACAATCTCACCACGAGGGCATGCTTTTCTTTTGGTCAGCACCACAAAAGTGGACTACAGCCAGTCCCAACTTTTGGAGCATTCGCATAGTACTTTGATTTGATTCGCAACCAGTCAGATTGAGTAAGAAAACTTCAAGTTTGTGCAGAACGTTAGGAAGTCTTTGAAAGGAGGACTTCCAGAATCTGGACTGGCCAGAATCTGCATTCTTGGTGCTGACCAAAAGAAAGGCAGGTTGTTCTTGCACGCACACACCATTTCTCAAGGTTTCAGATGGAAAAAAGATTTGGGTTCAGTACTTACAATCCACAGTCTCGAAGAATAGATTTTCCCACCACAGAAGATAAACTTCTTGCTGAAAAATACAACCCAGTGATAAAGCTAGCTCAGACATATTTATGTCAGAGCCTGGGGGCATTCCAAGCAAACATTTTAAGTTGATTTTAGAACATAAGAACCTGTTTTCAAAGTTTAGACTAAAGTGGTTCTTTTATAAAGGGGGCATAACTGGCAAATCTTAGCCTAACTGGTTCTAAAAAACAGGTTCTCACTAGTGGGTTTTTACTTTATCTCCCTTTACCAGAGGAAAGTTATAAAAGAAACGGGAGAATGCTAAGCGAAAACGCTGGAGATGATCGCTGAAACGGGAGGTTTCTGGCCACAACAGGGCCCTCTTGTTCGAAGGCCGATTAGCGCTAACCCGGGGTTAAATTTTAATCTGGGTTTCTTCTTCTTTTGTTCAAAAGCATTTTCTCCGATAATTTTCTCTGTTCTTTTTAGAGCATCCAGTCCTTAAATTGTAGACAAAAAGAATTAAACTGAATTCGCTTTTTAAGCGTTCATATCTGAATTCAAATTTTGCACTAACCCTGGGTTATCTTAACCCAGTTTGAACAACCCGGCCCAGGAGTGTTAGAATCTCTGCAATATGTGTTACATAATCCTGTTTTATCATTGCAGCACAAACCAAGCTAGTTGCAAATATTGGGAATAAACCACTCACTTTGCGATACGCCATTTGAGCACAAAGCCGTTTTCTGTGAACAAAAAAATAAATCCATGCTATGTTATTAAGTTCTATTCATCAGTTTTAGTACGCTTTTCGAGATAACTTACCGAAATTTGGAGTGAAGCTCGTGCGAGTGATCGAAGACAACGCGTAGACAACGCCGCCATTTTGTTGAATTCATCAAGCACCTCGTGCAAACCTGAGAAGGCGAGCGGTGATTCAGCGGTAATTTCAAAATGGCGGCTGCAGCACGTTGCCTTCGTTCTCTCTCGCGTTCTACAAATGCTGCGAAGGTTAGAACTGTTCAAACTTCATTTGGTCCATTATATGAGAATATTAAAACTTATTTTCATTTTCCTTGCAGCATTTATCTTCTTGCCTCGCTAAAAACGCATCACAAGGTAAGTAATTAAGCGGTTGCACGAGACTGTCTGACAAACTCAGTGAACTATAAATGCTGAAGTCTCCATATCATATTTTTTGCATTCATTTGTTTGGATTGTACATTAGAGAATCTTGTCCTACATAACAATGATATCCTAACGTTTATGATTACTTCCATTTCTCATGTGTTTTTGTAATTAGCTTGATGTTGACATGTCGTATTTTCGCCTGGAACTGAAAGGATAAGCTTACATGATATGATACATTGCATTATTCGGTAGTTTATCACCTCTAGCCAGTAATAAATTGATCTTTAGTTGAAGAAAGAATTGTTTTTATTTTCCTTACAGGATCCAGTAGAAGCTTATCATCACCATTGTTAAAGTCGTTTCTTAGCACCGACAGTGGATTGTAAGTGTAGCTTCTTGGCCTATGGGCAAGATTTCATGCTGTGAAAGTAACTGTCAGAGTATGAGATTTTTTAAAGAAAACTTGAGTAGGATTGCAGACAGTGAAATCTGTACCTCCACACCTTAAGGCACAATTTTGATAGGAAGTGGCACCATTTTAGTAAAATTTAGATTACATGCCTTTCAATATTATTTCAAAATAGAGGTTCCTATTGTTCGCCAAAAAGGCCAATAAGATGGATTGGTCATTTCCTGGATAAAGGGTATAGCGGATCGGTAGCCTGTGTAGCTGTGAAAGCTGTGAAAGCGGAAGCCAAAACTGAGAGGGGCTGCGAGGGGCCTGAGAGCAAAGTGAATAACCGCATGCCCGGATGGCATACTTTTTTCATTGCCGCCCCCATAGATATTGGACAACCTGATGACAGGTCTGACAGATGGTGTCTGTCCATTCTTGATGAATTGTCAAGCAATAACATTTCGGAAATGACACAGTTTCTCGTACAAGACATGTACAATTATTGCCTTGTGAGTGGATAGTAAAAATCATGCTTTTGCCAAAGCCTGTTGGCAAAATCATCATCACATCTTTCCCACATAGTAAATTTTAAAGGTTGTTTCTTGCTCAGGTTTGAGAGCAATTTCATGGTCTTTGTGAAGAATATTTAGGCGGGATAGTAATGCTTCCTCCACTATTTTCCTTTTTTTGTTACAAAGATCTGTGTGAAATTACCACAAGATTGAATGGTGAATCTCACATTTTAGCATCTCTCAGTTCCCTTCTTTTGATTGGTTGGCGTAAATAGAAGCCAGCAAAATGTTTGTCAAAAATTTGTCAAAATTTTGATCTAAACCTCAAGTGGTAATGGTGCAATGTGTAGCACTGTAATGTTTGCTGTGTTTGGCACTTTTCAGGAGCCTTATCTACAACTGTTCAATTACAAATAATATGACTTGTTGCTAGTGGCTAAATGCTGTAACATCTGTGCATTATTTGATTTTCTCTAGATTAAAAGGAACAAGAACTGTTGGAATGTCTACCAGGATAAATTTCAGCAAAAGATTTGCACCTGCATCATTTGTCTGTTAGTACATACATAGTACCTAAGTATATCTCTGTCAGTATTTTGTTATAATTATAGCATACCCACTGCTAAATGAACAAGACATGTTGGTAATAAATCCAACATAGCTCAAGTTGTTCTGACCGATAAAAGATACCATTGTTTCATGTCTGCTTGGTCTGGACTGCTAATACAGCATGGTGGCTTGTTTTATTTCTTCATAAGTAACCCTAAACAAGACTTTGACTGCTAAAAATTTTATCCTGAATGCCCTAAGTGAGATAATTTGAGATCTGTAATTAACATACCCTCAGTACCCACTTTCTTTTCATATGGGAATCCCCCAAGGAGGTACTGGGGATGGAGGAGGGTTTGACCCCGCTGATTTGATAAGAAACGTAAAATGCCAACAATCTACATTTATGATCATTATGCTTCTCGCCAATAGGTAGCATCCCTAAAGCTTGTCCTCTTTCAACTGATGCTGGTTGTGAAGGAAGCGATGCTTTGGATGGTAACCTTGGAGATGATGATGGTGATACTTGGTCTCAGAGCAATGATGATCCCTATTTAGATGACACATGACAAAGATTCCATTAGAGATGATTGTTTGTTGATCACATTTTTATTTCATTGAACTGCAAAGAATGTTGTAAAAACACATGAAATGTTGCTGTGCAAACTAAGGGATTGTTTAGTTGTGCCTATTTGCACACAGACCTTATGTGTAATATGGTATTGATTTAATGATAAACTGTAAAATTCAGGACAAATGAGTTGGACAATGTAATGAACAGATGTTTTTATTCTTTTTATTTCCAAATAATGTTTGGTGAATTCATAGCCATGTTGAGCACTCATGATACTCTGCACTGATTAAAGCTGTACTGTATGTTTTATTGTGTGTATTCTTTAATGAGGTTTGCACTTATTTTTTTTATAATCTGACAGAATCATTCAAATTACCTCTCACTGAAAGAGATATTTTACTGACATTTAATTTACATTTACTGTTTCAGTGTTGCAAAATAAGACTTGATGAGATGTGCCTTTTTAGTAATTTTCCGATTGTCATGCTACTTGCATTTCCTTAAAATACAAATACAATACAAACTTTATTTCCTTCAAAAATTTAAACAGAATTTACATAACCTGCATATAAACAAAAAAAATAAAACATTTTGCACAAACATTTATACAATCATGACTGATGAATTTAGTTGTATTTAATGGAAGGAGTAACTATACTATCTTTGAGCCAAAAAGCAAGTGAATATGCTTGTCTGCTGCAGGTTATACCCTTAGAGTAACAATCCCCCAAACATGATAATGCCAGACAAAACTGTTTACACGTAATATCTGCAAGAGCATTACTCCCCTACCCACCCCCACGTGATGTACTATGGGGAGCAGGGATGGCTCAGTGATGAGGGTGTTAGCCTCGCACCAGTGTGGCTCAGGTTTGATTCCTAGACCTTGCTCCAGGGGTTTTTCTCCAGGTTCTCTGGTTTTCCTCCCTCCTTAAGAACCAACATTTCTAGTTCCAGATTCCAATTTCAACCGACAGTTTATTTAGTCCTACCCCTGGAGAAGTTGAGGTTTGGGGTTAGATCCTACCCCTGGAGAGGTTGGGGGGGGGGGGGGGTTAAGTCCTACACCTGGAGGAGTTGAGGTTTCGGGATTAAGTCCTACCCCAGAGGGGTTGAGGTTTGGGGGTTAAGTCGTTCGCTGCTCGTTTTGGTGCATTTCTGGACTCGCCTTAACCACTCGCCCACGTTCTCCTCGTTCCTTCCTCGTACTAGATCCCACTCTGTTAAACTTATTTAGGACTAGATATTAGTGCAGCACTAAAGCAAAACCTTTGTCCTAAACAGGGTAGGTGGTCAATTTTATTTTTGTCCTACACAGGGTCAGGGTTTCAATCTCATAGTGACACTCCTATATCCAAACATGAGTCAAGTAGCCCCCCTCTCCCACCCCCCTGCCCCTTCCTTGGTGAGTACTGCCCCTTTTATTTGTTTTGTAAAATATGATGCAATGTTGCGCACTTTTTCTTAGTATTCCTGATGCCTACCACCTGGAAATCCCGCTTCCCGCTCACCCGTATCGCTCCCGTCCGGCCCTCCCGTCCCCTAATATTCTGATGTCCCCGGCCGTCCGCAATGAATTATGGGTTATGTGGACGAGCAAAGCGAGTCGGAGAATTGTAAAATTAAACGAAACTTACCGTAAGTTGAAGTTTGATTGAGATTCTACGAAGTCATTGGTCTGGAGCTAAGGAGTCAGGTGAGATATGCGCGCGAAACCAGAGCGGTCACACTTTAAAGGCGAATGATCAGGACTGTTGTAATAATAGGGTGGGTAGCCCAGATGGGAGGGCACCTGACTCCTTAGCTCCAGACCAATGACTTCGTAGAATCTCAATCAAACTTCAACTTACGGTAAGTTTCGTTTAATTTTACAATTCTACTTCGTCATTGGTCAATGTCGCTAAGGAGTCACGTGAGACTTTAAAGCGTCATGATCATGAGCAGAAACCATGAACATCAATAAAATTTAATGCAAAATAGCAACAACAGGGTGCTGAACAAAGCACATATCACTTAGAAATATCTTCCAGTGAGTAACAGTAACAATATGAACAAGTCTGGTCAATCATGTAAGAAGTATTAACAGCTGTTATGCAAAAGTTCATGCCCAAAATTTTTGGCAGTGTCTTGGATAGGCTTATTGTAAAATCGAGCAAAGGTGCTCTCACTACTCCAACCTGCTGTAGACAAGATAGTGTCAATAGGGACCAGTTTTTCCTTTGCAGCTGAAGTTGCAGCTGCTCTTGTGCTGTGAGCTTTATACACACTAGTGTCAATTCCTGCTTTGGTCATGACATTCTTGAGCCACCGAGCAATGGTGTTAGTTGACACCGGTTTGTGAGGTTTCTGATGGCCAATCAGCAACTGGTCAGCTTCACCTCTTAGTTGAGATGTCCTGTCAATATAGGCTTGTAGATGACGTACAACACACAGGTTCTTGTCAGGCTCGTATGCCAAAAACTCAATTCGACCCAGATGCTTACCTGGCCGAGTGGTCTTCAGAGGGGTGTCAATCGTAAATACACATTTGTCTGCAGTTAAGGCCATTGAGGTTAGAGTGAGGGCCTTCAGTGTCTGTACTCTCTGGCCAGACAAGAGAGCAAGTAACATGGTTAGCTTCCAAGACATGTCTCTAAGACTCAATTCCACTCCAAGATTCCAGGTGGCAAGTACCTTTAGGACAGAGTTTACGTCCCATATTTCTTTGTATCGTGGAAGGGAAGGCCTAGTTTCAAAAGCGCCTTTAACAAACCTGGTAACAAGCGGATGGCTGCCAAAGTGAACACCCCCTGGAAGCACAATAAGTGATGACAGGGCACTACGTGCAGTGTTTATACAGCTGTACCCTACACCAGTAGTAAATAGTTCTCCAAGGAAATTTATACCATCCTGTAAAGTGGCCTGAAGGGGATTAATGTTCCGTCGACTGCAGAATGATTCCCACTTCTTGTGGTAAATTCGGTACTGAGTTGTGGTGCCTGATCTCCAGGACTGCAAGATGATCCTTGAAGCTTCTGTCGAAATTCCTTGGCTTTCAAGAGATCTCCAGACAAGTGACACATCAGCAGCTCCAGTTTTGGATACAGAGGGTGAATCATTTCTGGGCTGCTTGGGAGAAACAGCAACCTCTTTCTGCAGGGTAGTAGTACTGGATTGTCGATCAGCATTCTCATCAAGACAGGCCACCATGTTTGGGTTGGCCATTTTGGAACAATGATAATTCCTTGAACCCTCTCCCATTGAATCTTTTGCAATACTCTGCTGATAAGAGAAAATGGAGGGAACATATAAGGCACATATTGCTTCCATGATAAGTGAAATGCATCAACTGCCACAGCCCCTGGATCAGGGCGCCAGGAGACATAAGGCTGAAGCTGGTGGTTTAGTCTGGAAGCGAATAAGTCAATATTGGGCACAACCTTAACTACATTGAGGCAGTCCCTGAAAATAGTTCTGTCTAGTGTCCACTCAAGTTGTGAGTGAGACTGTCTGGATTGTTTATCAGCTTCCACATTCTCTATGCCTGGGATATGGACAGCTGTAAGCCAAATATTTCTTTCAGCACACCATAACCAAATTTCTTTGGCAAGGTCATTTCTTTTCTCAGAGCTACTAGTACCCATATGGTTTACATCAGACAGGGCAGTCATATTATCAACCATGACCTTCACATGCTGCCCATTAAGGATCGATGAAAAAGATTTCAGAGCCAAGTAAATGGCCAGGAGCTCCAAATAGTTTATGTGGTTTCTGGCCTCCTCTGGAGTCCAGTGGCCACCTGTACTGGTGTCATTTAGGGCACAGCCCCAGCCAGTGGATGAGGCATCAGTGGTCATGACAACAGAAGGCTCACCATGACTAATGACATTGTAGCTTGCTTCAAGGTGTGTGTTCCACCACATTAATTCTTTACAAGCTTTCTCTGATACTTTCATAAAAGCATCATAATCACCCTTGCTGTATCTTAGGGCCAGAGTTTTCTCCCTCTCTAATTGGCGGAAATAAAGTGGGCCAAACATGACACCTGGGAAACTAGATACCATATACCCAAGGGCCCTGGAAACCTCCCGTATAGTGGTTTTGGGGGCCTTGATAAGCTTGGTACAGACTGATTGTAGCTTGTCAATTTTTTCATTTGTCAAATAAATTTTCATCTGGACTGAGTCCAAGACAAACCCCAAAAATACTAACTTTTGTGTAGGGGTAAAAATTGACTTCTGAGGGTGAAGAATGAAACCCAATGAGAGGAACATTTTCACAGTGTCTAGGACATTAGCTAAGCATTCCTCATAACTTCCACCTTGTAGGTATGAGTCATCAATATAAGGTGAGTTTATATGTCCAAGTTGCCTCAAAACTGCGTAGGCTGGCTTCATAAGTTTGGTGAACTTTCTCGGACAGAAAGCTAAGCCATTAGGAAAACAGGTAAACTGATACAATTTACCAGCCCATTCAAACTTAAGGTACTTCTGGTGTGCAACCGCAATGGGGACAGAGTAATAGGCGTCCTTTAGATCCACAGATGCCATATAGCAGTTAGGTGTTACAAGGCTTATTACACTTTGAAGTGTATCCATTTTAAAGTGGTTGTATTGTACATGCTTATTCAGGTTTTTAAGATTTAGTATCATCCTGTGAGATCCATCTTTTTTGGGTCGCACAAAAACAGAAGAGATAAACTCCCCTGGCTCATGTCTGGTTTTAACAATAACTGCTTTCTTAAGCAGGCTTGTAACCTCTTTAGAAATGATAGCATTTTCTGCAGCACTAAAACATTTCATTGTAGGGGTGTGTGTTTGACAAGGCTTAGTGTCAAATTCAATGTATTGCCCTGACACCATTTGAAGAATCTCAGTGTCTGAGGTAATTTTTTGCCAACAATGGACAAATTTTGCCAGCCTACCGCTTTTGAAGCAACTTATTTGTTCAACAAGGTAAGCTATTAGTGTAGGAATAAAGCCTTCAAACTGATTTACCTGTAGCAATTGAAGCTTTGGCATGATATCATCATCAGTGTTTATTTTTTGCTGGTTTCCTCCTTTTTCTTCCAGTTTCTCTGTGGTTTCCACTTGGACTGGAAGTGGCCCTTGCCTAAAAAAGGCTGGCTCTGTTTCTGTCGATATGGAGGTTTGGTGGAAGATTTGGAGCTATTGTGAACAGCCGTATGACTTATTCGATTTGATGCTCGAATCGCAGTAAGCTGCGACTGAAGCTCGTCGCCAAATAGCAAGGTTGTAACCGGTGTTTGAGAAGAACACAGTGACCCATACTCCTTGTTTAGGTTGGGTTTGATAGCTTCCCGTCTACGTAGCGAGAGCTCGTAATTCGTGTGGCCCAACAGGGCAATAGCATCGATTTGTGCTGTGAGTAATGCACTCGTGTCAAGCTTCCTACCTTGGCTTCTAAAATCCATGAGCGTCTGGGTTGATTGTGCAATAATGGCTCCAACCTTCACTATCATGTTCTGAATAGCGGACAATCTGAGGTCCTGCTTTTTCCCATAATGGGATAATTTTTCCCAAATCTCAGGGTTCACCTTGGGAGCAACAAGTTTCTCGCAGTTTTCAGGGCGATCGTATTTCTCGACCGTTTCTTTGACCTTGTTCTCGCCAAGTTTTGAAGCCCATCTCTTATTGATAATTTCAGCAAGTTGCTTAGAGATTGGGCTGCTCACTTTGTCATCTTTGGAGAAGTCTAGGGCCAGTTTCTTTAAAAGTTCGTCTTCGCCATCATTTTTGCAGGAGTCCTGCGAGCTGGCGGACGACTTTTTGGCGCCTTCAGCCTCGTTCTCCGCGTTGGTCGCAAGAAGTTCGTGAACGTCTGCATCATCGCTCTCACTGTCAGTTTCACCTTCTTCACTGACTTCAACTCGAGACTTCTTTGTTTTCCCATTTAAAGGGTTTAAATTCCCAGAGCGAGCGTCTCGCTTTGCTGGGCACTGCTTTGACAAAGTAGCGAACGCTTCACCCATGGCGGACATTGAACCCGCCATGTGATCCATGTTTTGGTTCAATTTTGCGAGTACACTCAATAGCGAGTCGCTATTTTCGAGTGCAGATTCTTCTAAAAGGTCGTCCTCAATTTCCTCTGTGGAAGGAGGCCCCGTTCCTTCGGGGTTATCTTCGGAATTTGTTGAGTTCGCCATAAGAAAAATTTAACGTGCAACTACTACAAAGGTTCGCTTGCAAGTGACCGCTCTGGTTTCGCGCGCATATCTCACGTGACTCCTTAGCGACATTGACCAATGACGAAGTAGAATAGAAACCACTGTGTTGCCATCATGGCGGACGAAGATGTGTGCTTTGACGAAGAAGTTCTTTTCACAGAATTTGAGGTTGAAAAAGAGACGAAAAAGACTGTGGAAGAGACGAATGATTACGTTGGTGGAAAGTCATCAAAATATTTAAAAGAAGAAAACTTACGTCTGAGAAACGCACTTAGAAGTTTGATCAGTATGTTCAAAGTACCTTGCGAACGTACCACGCAACATCCCAAGTTGGAGAAAGAAAGGTATTCGCCACTGTTTCAAGCGATTTATTTTGACAACAGGACATCAATACGAAATAGGGAAAAAGTAGAAGAATTTGTTCAATCTTTACAGCGACGTGTTGACGATGTTAATGAGAGGGAATCATACGGAAGAGAACATTTTCCCCCGTCCATTTTCGAGATGAATTATGAGCTGGAAAAGGTAGCTGAGCAAGATGGTTATTGCCCATCGTTTTCTGTTATCAGTTCTCTGCAGTACTATGATGTATACTGCATGGACTGCTGTGGTCTTCCTTTGATTGATTTCAACCCTCAAATCAGCGATGGCTGGACTATTCCCAAATACGAACAGGTTTATTTCTCTGTTTTGCATGATGAAGAGACAGCGAAGGTGAAATTAAAACAAAGCCGAGCTTGTTTTAACTGCGGAGAGTGTGGTCATGTTCTTCAAGACTGCCCTGCACCACAGGATTTTGCAAAAATAACTGCAAATAGGAGAGAATTTCAAAATAAATTTGCATCACCAGTGAATTTAAAATCAAGGTACCATTGTGATGATAAATCAGTGCAACGTTTTGTAGAGTTTAAGCCAGGGACCATTAGTGCTAAACTTAGAGAAGCACTTGGAATTGGCGCACAAGAGTTACCTATGTACATTTATAGAATGCGATATTTGGGGTATCCCCCAGGATATTTACCAAAGAAGGCCAAGCCAAGTTTGCTAATGTATGATGGTGATGGCAACATCAATGATTATGTAGAAGAGGAAGATAAGGAGGATGGTGAAGACGTTCGAAATTCTTTCATCGAGTATCCAGGATTCAATATACCTCTTCCAGAAGGTGAGTTTACAACTTTATAGTTACCATAGAAAATTAGTTCAATGGGTTTAAAAATGGTTGGTGTAATAATAGACTACTTAATAGTCATAAACAATTTACCAATGAAATGTCTGCATTGTCGTCTCATGCCAGTCCAACATTAAACAATTATTAGATGAGGTTTTTCATGATATCCAAAAAAGGTAACCATTATCAGCCTCAGCCTTCATTCTCAGCTCATATTTGCTTACCAAGACCATATCATGTCAAAAAGGAGGCTGACATATCAGTGTGATTGAATGACTGGAATCAGGTCAAGTCGCCCGAAATTGAAATCGCCCGGAACCAATTCGCCCGAAGTCAGGGACACTTCGCCCGAAGAAAAGTCAACTCGCCCGATCCAATTCGCCCGAAGTGATGGCTAATTCGCCCGATGTCATAATAAGCAAAAACGTTTTAAATCAATACGCGATACCTACCTTTTTAAAAGAATAAATAAATATGACCTGTTGTCTCCGCCATCTTGAATACAGTAGTAGTACCCAGACTTGCACATATCCATCTGAAACCCTCAGAAAAACCCGCTTTCAATCACTCATTAAACACTTTTCAGATAAAACTTGACTTTATTTCAATAGAATGACTTAAGGCTACATGTTCACAGTTTCCACGATCGAATTGAGAATATTAACCTTGCAATGTCAAAATCAACTGTGTGGCTTAGGTAGACGACGTCACGAAATGAGAGTAAATAATCGCAAATAAAATTATTCCCTCTGTTACATTGCATTCAACGATCTTTTTTAACAAAAAAGTGATCGTACGCAAATTTACTTCAAGGTGCAATCTTACGCGGGTTTGTCAGGGTCTAAATGATTTCCAATTGAATACTGTCTTTACACAATTGAATGCTTGCTTTTTGAAAAACTGAACACACAAAAATAAAATAAGTAGCGCACACGCATCGGACAATTAAATTTTTTCCGTTTTGCAAAGTTCCCATAGAATATTGAATTAGTTTTCAATGACAGCTAATTAGTCGCAAGCACAAAGTAGGTGTGATGTTTTTCCCTTTGTTTAAAAGTATCTCACTTAAACAAAAGTAAAGAGGTGCGATTTTTTTTCATTGTTATAAAATTGCTCTCTGAAACAAAAGCAACCCACGCGAAAGTTAATTATGATTTTTTCCTTTGCTCATAATTTCTCTTTAAAACAAAGCATGTAAACATCATTAGCATTAGCCAATGAAAATTGTTAGATTTCGATCTTTATCCGTTAGGGGTAACCTATAAAAAGGCAACAATTTTGCTTTTTCGCTATTCGTTCAATTGAACTAAGACAACTACGCTCTCGCAAACAAAAGAAAACTACTATCGATTCGACCATTATGGACCTCTGTATTTCGTGCAATTTAATAGTAACATCTCGTCAAGAGGCGCTGATGTGCGATGGCTGCAACAAGTGGCAGCACCGTAAGTGTAACACTGGTGTGACTCGCCAGCAGTATCGTGACGCCGTTAGAGCGGAGATGGACATTCCATGGCAGTGTCAAGTTTGTACCACCCCTAGACCTGCTACTCCATGTCCGAATTTTGAGAGCACCAGAAACAGCGCTGAAGGTAACTATCCTTTTTTTCTATTTTACCTGCCTTTTGTGAAAGTGTTAACGCGAACCTACTTTGATTGTCCTTAAGCAATTCTTCATTATTCAAACACCTTTAAGTGAATGCTCTTAGAGGTATGATTAAACTAAAGGATTTCTCTCCACAGCACATGCAAAAGGTTGCGACATTTTGGTTTCTTGCTAAGTTGAGAATTTGTTTCGTTGTTAGGTTCAAGAGTTGGGCCTCGCCGCTGCCTACGACCGCGATGAGGGATCCTACCGCCTGATTAAGAACCTGCTGGCGTTGCCGTTTCTTCCAGAAGGAGAGATCTCACCGGCTTTCGCGAGGTTGCGGAACAGGGTAGCCAACGATCAGATGGAAGAGCTCATCGCCTACATCGACAGACAATGGGTGAGCAGCACAATATTCCCGCCGAGCGACTGGAGCGTTTACGGACAGTCGGTGCGAACGAACAATGACTTAGAGGGGTGGCACCACGGCCTTTAATAACAGACGCGCTGGAGGACGGGTTCACATACCATTCTACTTGCTGGTGAAACATTTACACCGAGAGGCAACCCTGGCAGCCCTACAGGTACGACTTGTATCAGAACGAAAACTGAAGAGAATACAACGCAAAGCCTACCGCCGTCGCCAAGCGAAAATTTTTGAGTTATGGGAAGAGTATGCTTCCAGCCAAAAATCTGGTTTCCAACTCCTCCAGGCGTGCAGCCATTTAAATGGACCTGTAAGATCATCTTAGGTTAGTTAATATCGTTACAGTTTTTATCCATTACATATTGATCAAAGCTCGCTATAGTTTTTCTAAGTCTAAAGCTCGCTATAGTTTTTCGAAGTCTAAAGCTCGCCATATTTTTTCTAGCTTATTATCCATGCTCGACATCATGTAAATATTATTGTATCATTTCGAGCATTACAAATGAGTTTTATAAGACTAGTAAATATGAGATATTCATCGAACAAGTTCGTCCTGAAAACTTTCGCTCGCAATGATGTCGCCGCTTTGTTTACTTTAATACTTCGCGTCAGCAAGATCGCATACTGTTAATTTAAACGGTGATTTCGTTAGTAGTAAACTTTTGCTCTCAGCAAGAGTGCATAGAAACTTTCAAGCAACTTTCGCTCGCAATGTCGCTGCTTTGTTTTAATAATTCGCGTCAGCAAGAGTGCATAATGTTAATTGTGTGATGGTAGTGATGATGGAGCGAAATAAACCATTAAAGCGGCGACAAAGTTCGTCTTGTACTCCTTCTCAACGAATCAATTTTATATCGGGCGAATAAACCTTGACTTCGGGCGAATTGGATCGGGCGAGTTGACTTTTCTTCGGGCAAAGTGTCCCTGACTTCGGGCGAATTGGTTCCGGGCGATTTTAACTTCGGGCGAGTTGACCGCAATTCGAATGACTGCATCAGACCTTTGCAAAAATTTTAAACTAAAGTGAAATCAATGTGAGGGTTTTTCATGTTATGCAAATTAAATATTGTTAAGCCATGTTTACATTGTCAGTACAAATCCTATTACTGTACACATTGGTTTGTTAGAATTTTTGCTTGGTCATTTGTACATTGCAGGTGTGATAGATAAGTCTGCTGCTATAGGAATGCTGCCAATGCAGAACCATCAGCAAATAGACAATTTTGCAGCGCACTACAGACGACAGCGGGAACTATCAAATGCTGCCAATCAAAATAACAAGAAAAGAAAGAGAACAGAGTTAGAACGAGATGAGCAGGATATGGAAGTAGAGGAAGATGGTAGGTTGCTCTTCTTTGGTTGGTGGAAGGTGGGGCATGGGTTACTGTACAGCAAAGACATAATTCAATAAGCTCTAGGATTTGCTTGAATAGGGGTTTTTGGCTCCATGCCTGTAGATGTAGTCTGTGGGAAACCTTTATTTCCTTCTATGAACAAGTCAAGAGGATTATATTTTGAAACAATTGATTTCAATAAGAATATAATTTTAGCAAGAATACATAATTAACTTTTTCAAGATGTCAATTATTTTTACTTGGAAAAGTGTACATACCAGTGCCTCATTTTAAATACCAAGGGAAAAATGTAGAAATTAGTATGAGTAAGTTATTATTACATGTAACTGCACATAAATGGCTGTAATCTTGAACGTTTTTGGAATATTATAAAATCTTGTTTAAAGTGAAGTATTAACTGTCCCCTACAGTAGTTAGCCTAGTCGTGTACAAGACTGAGTGACTGACCCTGTTTTATGCATCCTATCTTTTTAACAGTCTTACCTCAAAATAACGAACATGGTTTTACAATGACCATATTAGTGTTTTAGTAATCCAGTGTGGCCACTTGTCACTAATGAAAATGCTATACCAAATTGTTCAGCTTGTGGATGGCGGGTTGTTCAGTATGCCTTCTACAGGGCTTGAGACTAACAGCAGCCAGTTAACCACAGTCTTTAAAATCTTGTTTTGGCCGGCAGGTTTTGGGTTTTCACTAGCAGTAAATTCTAGGCATCTTTGTATGTATTGAAGAAACCTCAAGTGCAAGATAGCAGAATTTGAGACGATGTATCATGTACAACCTTTTTCAGTCCTTTGCCATTATAAAAATGTTGACTAGCCACTAGTCACCGTTAAGAAATAGAAAACACACTGCCTATCAATTGTTTGTGTTAAAAATATTGAAATAAAAATGGGTCTCCCCATGCTCGTTTAGGAGTGGCAGCACCTTGTTTTCACACAGTAATTCCTTACATGTATGTTAATATATCATTTTGATTTTACTCATAACTGGCTTATAAAAGCACTTTTTCGATAATTGTTTCCTTTTCAACAATGGGAATTGGTCTATATTTATTGTACAGAAAGAAAGTTATTGCTCAATTCAAACAAAGAGGACAAAAGGATAGTTCACTGTACTCATTTTTGCCCTTCAGACATAAAGCCACCATGTTTATATGCATAACAGCTGATCATGCCTGAAATTATGCACATTAAGGGTGTGCATTGCAAAACTAGGGAATCAGCTTAATGACAGACATTTTTTATCTATAGGAGGAAGAAATTCATCATTAGAGCTGGGATCAGCCAAGAGAGCAAAGTATGATTACAAAGATGATGGTGTTACTCAGGGTGACAGCACAGGTTACTCTCCCTCCCACCCTGGGGTTCAGTATGGATCAGAGGAACTGGAACTTCTCAAGCGCTACAGAAAACACTCTGCAAGTAACTCCATGCCTCACATCCTCACACAACAACACACAGAACACAGCAGTTCAGCCGCTGGTGATAAACCAAAGAAAATAAAGAATAGAACCACCAGGAAAAGTGTGGAGGAAGGGGAGCTGATCTCTGATGAGGACATGGAGCTTGAGTCAGAGGAGGAGGAAGAAGCTGAAGATGATTACCCTGAGCCTGCCTTGGGGTGGTGGCTGACAGAACCCTTGGCATCTGTCTCGACCACACAGCCCAAGCTTTTACCGCCTCCTAATCCTTCAGTACAGCTCCCACTGGAGGCACTGTCAAGATTCTACACGAAGAGCACTGTATTACAGAAGATGAGTTTTGAGGATAGGGTTATGTGGCTGGATCCTATATATGGTAATCTTCAGCCAGTGTCTGGAAGATATGACAGGCTGAGGAAACTACTAGGAAACAAATCTGCTAGAAAGTGACACTTTGAGTTGCCTTGGTTATTTGAAGACCCGTGGATAAGGGGCAAGATTATTCGTGATCAGTTTGGTTGGTGTTGGGCAGAATAATCTAAAAGGAACTAGATTATGATATTTTAAGCCATTTCTCTGATGTACAAAATTGCTTTTTAATTGATTGAAACCTCACAATAATATTTTTCAAATGACCAATGAAATTAGCAAGTATGGTCAGGACTGAGACAAAAGGATTATTTGAGACAGCTCCTTTGAACAACAATAATTATTGGAACAGGAAAAGAGGAAAACATTGCCTTGGTTAGCGCTTCTTTTGTCAAGTCCTGATTGCCATTCAACATTGTAAAAAGGTTTTACTCATTAGTGTCTAAATTATTGCATTCTACATTTTTCAACTTCTAAGCCAAATTCATTACACTGCTGGCTTCAAAGCAAATAATTGCAAAAACTTGCATTTTTAAACTCATCTTGCCAGAACTCATGCACATTTCTGCAAGAAGTGGTCAACATTATTAAAAAGCAGTACATTTCATGCTTATACTGTGAGAAGTTATGAATCAGGTCTGAAGGGGAATTAAACTGTACATAGATGTAAATTATATTTTTACTTAAGCATGCATCTGAACAATATGACAGTTTTGTGAGCTCAAGTTTTTGAAGTGTTTAAAAGCCAAATTTTTATGGTTAGGCAAGAAATATGTACTGTAGTTCTAGTTCTACTGTTGTCTTAATTTTTAACTCTCCCTTGATGTTTGTGGAAATGAAACGACTTCAGTAGTCACTTTTCTCTCATTCTCTATTTTTGTTGTCACGAGGGATAGGAAGGAGATGGTTTCGTTATTGTAGAGTAGTTAAGAGCTTTTGAGGTGTGGCCAGCTTGACTTTCCAGAATATCCAATCACATCAGCCGTCAGAGCCACTTGTTCCTCTTGCTCAGAGGGACAAGGGCCTGGGATCGAGAATGATCGCATTTTATGAATATGTATATTTCAGACTGCATCACTCGCTTATTAAAACGAGTGGAATTTATAACTTATTTATTGAGATGTTTATTCACGTCTGATTATTGGTTAACAGCAAAAAACTCAGCACCCCTAGCCAATGCGAGCAGACACTGGCATACCTGATCTGTTTTCAGCCAATCAAGAACAGAACCGAAACCAATTGTGACTTGGCTCACGTACAGACTCGTACCCAGTCGTTATTTACGGGTTCTGGGGGTGAGAGAAGATTGCATATCAGTGAAAATTCCCTAGTATCCAATCCTCTCTCATTCCCTGAACCTGTAAATAGCGACTGAGTACAAGTCTGACTCGCGTGCGTTTCCCCCCGCTTTTGGATCAATTTTCCGAGTTCTGATTGGTTCACATTGCCTCTATGTTCAGTCTTGCTCTGCATTACTTTGAGGCTTTGTAATAATAACCTAAAAAACGGTTCAATTTAGGTTCCACTCCGTCCTCCCCTACCCCCTAGCAAACACTAGCCAATACAAAGAGAACAGTTTTCATTCCTCTAATACACCTTTATCACGTATTTGTTATTCTATTGTGTCCGCCCAGCCTCATTCCTGAGTTCAAGTTCTTTAGTTCTTTGTACATGCTGACGAAACTGGGCGGGTAGATTAGCATAAACACACAAGAATAACAAATGCGCGAGAAATGTCTGTTGCCATATTGTTACCCATTTTCGCGTGAATTTAATTTCGCTCGATCGAAAGGTCCAGGTTCGAGCCGAGGCCGGGCTCTACGTTGTGTTCTTCTGTTCATGAATGGGGACCGGTGAATTTACTGCTGGGGTAATCCTGCGAAGGAGTAGTATCCTACACCGGGGGGGGGGGGGGGGGGAGGGTTGAGGTTTGGGGGTTAAGTGCTACACCGTAGTGGGTGAGGTTTGGATGGATTCCAAGACCTACCATGGCAATTTGGACGAATTCTGACTGCTAAAGAATGCAATCGGTTCAACATTTTAATGGTAGAATTGAGTAAAACATAGGTAGATTATGAAACAGAGGTAGGTTGTGTTGCATGCTGCCGGACATGGCGAATTTCCCGGCATCCCGTTCGGTCAAGAATAGGGAGATTACAGGTTGCGAGCATAGCTCTAATGGAATGGTAACTGTTCAGCTCGCTGAAGGTTTGATTCGATTTGATAGACAATTTTGTTCGTGAACGGGGAAGAAAAGGCTTGACGTTTGCTGCAAATGCCAACTTTTGGATTTAGAATTATTTTTTCATTAAAAAGTTGAAGGCAAAGATGTGTGTTTTTTGTTGTTTTCCTATGTAGCAGAAAACGAGAAATTTCGGATTTGCTGCAGAACAAATAGCCATATGCGACGAAAATTCAGAGCTGTAGCAATGCAAGGTATTTGCCTTGAATTGATTCAAAAATTATCACTTTGCCATAATAAGCGATTATTACCATCAAGCGTTTACATATGTGAAAGCTGTAGATTTTGATATAATTGATAGTGGTTTTAGTACAAATTTGTACGACTGGGCGTTAATTAACGGTTAAAGGAGCTACGGCACGGAAACTCATCTTGAAAATACTGGCAAGTTTTTTTAAAGTTCTATATCGTTGTCATTCGAAACAATCCTTGTATAATTTCAGCATTTTATTATCCAGTTGGTGTTTTTCGGTATTAGAAAACTCTTACTTTTAGATTTCCTTCAATTTGAAAGCAAATATGAAAATGACTTCAAATGCCGTGGCATTGCTCCTTTAAACATTGTAAGAATTTAAAACATTCTCGGGTTAAAAACATCGTACTTGACGTCTGATATTCAGGCCACCCGCCTGAATATCAGACGGGGAGAAGGATATTTTCGTGACGCCGTGACCCAGTTTTCTCTGTGAATCGTGATTTGAGGTGAGGAGTCAAATGCAAAAGTCCTTGGCTGTGAATCGTGAATAGATAATAAATAAATCGTGAATGTCTTAAGTTAAGTCGTAGCTGAATTTCACTGTATTGTGATCAGATTTTTTCTGTGACCTTAGTGAATTTTTCGTGATTCGTGAAATCGAAAATTTACTATCGTGACTCGTGAAAAGATCCCCCCCTTGCCCCTCTCTTAAAAGAGTGGAAACTATTTCTTGGTCACAATTTGTCATTTTATTTGCCCTGCATTGTAGACGCATAGTTGTACTGCAAAAAATGATACCACCGTTTTGTGTTCATTGGCATAAAATAAACGTGGTTAAGTCATTTTGCACTGTGGTTAAAAAGCTTATTGTCCACGCCAGTTACTTTAACGTGACAGTGATCAACCCGAAAGCCTTAGCTTCTTTGGTCACTGTGCATATTTTAATTTCTATTCATCAATTTCTGTATTTTAAAATTCAACCTAAAACAATACACCTCAGCAATTTCTATATTTTAAAATTCAACCTAAAACATTACACCTCAGCAATTTCTATATTTTAAAATTCAACCTAAAACAATACACCTCAGCAATTACTATATTTTAAAATTCAACCTAAAACATTACACCTCAGCAATTACTATATTTTAAAATTCAGCCTAAAACAATACACCTCAGCACGAGGCTCCGGGTATAGATTATAGAGTTTGTGGGATTTATTCCCCGGAGCCTTGCAGTGATGTATATTGTTTTAGGCTGAATATTAAAATTCGAAATATTATTAATATTATGGATTAATTTCAGATTGATTGTTAATAATATGTAAATGGTGCAAATCAATAAAAATCTGAACATCTGAATTTGGTTAATTTTGCCGGTAAATTCAGAGGCAAAAGTGTATTAGAGAGATATTTAAAGAATTATTTGGAAAACGCCTTTGTCGGAATAATGTCTACGACTCCATTAGGATCAAGTAATTTCCGTTTTCTCTCGTTTATTACAAGACAAAAAGCCGCTCTTTGTCGGCCGCTCTAGTAAACCCGACAGAGTAGATTGCCTAGCTTCCTTCCGATAAGTAAACAAATTCATCGGCGCTTTCCGCGATCGCAAAAAGACGGATTTGTAGGAAAAATCATGTCGGCAAACTCCGCCGAGTTATCCTCAAGTCAGTAAGCTCCTTTCGAAAGGATTGTTGTAAAGCATGGTGCTATTGCTGATGCATAGGAACACTCGATGTAGAGCTTAAAGTTTACAGCGCGTTCATGTTATCGAATGTTACTTTCACATATTGCGTGGCCAATGGAAAGCCAAAGTTATTAGTGATGGAGGTGAGAATAAAGATCAAACTAGCCAGGCACCAAGCAAGCAGCTGTTTGTTTGTTGTTTTCATTGGCTAGTTTGGAAAAAATTAAAGCTGCCGGTATGAAATAAGTAAAACCAGAGTTTATATGTACATTGCAGTAACATTTCCTTTCTAAGCTAGTAAAGGTTACGGTTAATTAAAGCGCACCCTTAATTTGTCACTTTCAGTTGGCGTTGTATTCTAGTCTTGACCCCTGATTCTTTTTTTGCTGGGCTTTCCACAAATGCAAAACTGCAAAACCTCCAGATCTGATGCAAATTAAATAACAACGCTTCGGTTAGCCAGTTTGCAGTTAGCTCAATAATGGATATTGCAACAGATATTAATTATGCCCCCTAAAAAAGTCTGCAATTAATTCTGTGATCTGCATGCACCTCTATCCAGTTTGGCCGACCGAAACGACGCGTCCACTTAGCTCTGTCATATCTATTTCGTATCACTCTTTTCTTTTCCTTTATGTCCTTTATCACAACTGCAAACATATCTTTTATTCAGATTATAATTATCTCCTTTTGGTTTAAGATCAAATTCTGTGCTTATCCGTCTAGAAGAACCTCAGTGATGAAACCGATAGCTGTATTTTAGCATTCAGCAGTACTTTCTCTCTCCTGCTGATAAAGGACGAAATATATAGTCTATACACAAGGCCAGTTCTTGCTTTTTTCGTTTTAATATTTTTGCTATTTGGCATTTTGCGAGTGTTTCCTAGATACTGCTGTCACAGAAGATAAAGTTGTTTGTTTTCGAACGAAGATCATGCATGGCAGTTCAGTTCTTCTTTCTGCAAGCACACAGTGGAAAACAAAGCCGTTGAAGTTCATTGATAAAGACTGCATTTAAATTCCCATTTTATTTAAAATTCACCACGCGTTCATTTCCCTTTGTTTTCGCATTGTAAACACAAAAAAAACACTCAAACATGTTTCAAGAGACATTTCGCTTCATTTCGCATTATTAACAAGCCATGACCGTAGTGATATCGTTTATTTGAATAATTTGCAAAGATCTCTGGATGACAACGATTAATTATTCTCTTTGACTTGGATTTAAAGCAATTTAAATTCTAACAATAAATATTAAGCTATTAATACCTGAAGCAATTACGGCACTGCTTTGGCCTATGGGATATTACATTTATGGATAAAAATTCGTTTAAATTTAAGTCACGAAGAATGCAAATTTATCGCCTGAAAGCGTTAAAACCAAAATGAAATTCTTAACTTGTTAGCTAGAGATCAGAAACCTTTCTCGCGCCAGATTTTGCAGCCACGAGTCAAAGTTGGATCTTTGATTGTCGGTAAACCAGTTACTTGCGTAGCAAGCAGCCAATAGCATGTGGACATCTTGTGAATAACCTGCGTATCCGTGGTAGTAATCGTAACAACGTTTCACCGCGTTATAAATGCGGTTTCGATCGATGTAGTAAGGTTTGTTCAACAAATATCGCGAAACCAAACTTGCGAGCTGCGCGATGCTTGAAGGGGAATAGCCGTAACTATACTCTGGATCCCAGTCTGCGTCAAACTCGTGCTCCTCGGTAATTCTTACTTCCAGCTGAAATTGTAATTCCCTTAATTCTCTCTTCACCCGACGTACGTCCCCCTCCGATTCTTTCAAAGCTGTTTTAGTCTTATTTAAATCCACTTCCAACAGCGCGATTTGTTTTGTGAGATTATCAATGGTTAGTTCTTGATCTTTTACCGTTTTGTGTCTTGAAACTAAGTCTTTGATTATTTCACACTCTTCGTGGTGATCGGGAAGCTCATACCGTTTCACACTCTTTCCACACGCACCGCAATCAATCAGCCCGAATTCGCACTCTTGTAGATGCGCTCGGAGTTTTTCCAGTTTTAAAACCATTTTACATCCACGTTCATCATTATCGCAGTGCACGGCTAGGCCCTCGACCACCCCTCTCAGGGCTAATACTGGAATAACGTCAAAAGATGAAACATCCGACCGACAAGTCGGACACGAGGTTGTGTTGGGCCTGTC
The DNA here is from genome assembly GCA_947652115.1 of Blastomussa wellsi. Taxonomy (NCBI): domain Eukaryota; kingdom Metazoa; phylum Cnidaria; class Anthozoa; order Scleractinia; family Plerogyridae; genus Blastomussa; species Blastomussa wellsi. The sequence continues at coordinate 27,606,928 of OX393565.1, read as the reverse complement.
TAGCCAGGTATGTAAGCATTGATCGCAAAACGAGTGTCCACAAGGTGTAATAACGGCTTCTTCCAAGACGCCAGCGCAAATACTACACATTAGATTTTGATCCACGTGTGTCACAAATCTGTTGAGTCCGAAGCCCATCGTCAACTTTTGTTTACCCTCGTAGCCGTAAATTGCGGAATTTTGGCTCTGTCGATTTCTCTTGATCGTGTCTTTAAAGAAAAGCGGTGCTGCGGTTGTGTTATTGCGTGTTCATCAGCTGAGAAAATATGTTTTGTGAAAGTTGTACACGTCACTTTTCATTAACAACAAAAGCTCGCGTGATTTGCATAACGAAACACGAGCGCGCGTGGCACTTTAATTTTCTTCGCTCGCGCAATACGTAAATATTAAACAAAAAGGGATGTTTGAAACTTAAATGAAATAGCAAAAATCTTTCAAGAAATTCAGTTTCTCGTTATTACGAATATTTTCAGCCTTATTATTAGATCTTATTCTTAGCGGGTAATTAACATCTTTATGTTTTGTTTCGATGTTTTGGCCATTATAAAACCTGTTGTTTTTGTTTCGTAAACCCCCTGAAGAAAATGTATTGTGATATTGATACCACACGAAAAATATTCAAACCAAAGGAGGCAGGAAGTTTTTAAATTTAGAATCTTTAATAGTTCATCGTTGGTTGGCGCGTTTTATCTTATCTGCGGTATTGGACTCTAGAAAATAACGAGGTAAAGTTTCAATTTGCATCGACTGAAGTTTTTATCCAAATTTTCTGCTCAACCTGTTGAATCCTTTGTTTTCAAACAATCTGTTTTGTCAGATTTCTCTATAAAGGACTTGCTCACTACATGATTATTTGCTGTAGCTGTTTCACTTTTTTTTATTGAAATTTCAATCAGCTTCAATCGAATAGGTCATGCGATCATTCGGAAGTTTTTTGAAGATAATATAAGATTTTCCAAGATAATGTAATATTTTTGTGTTTTGTTCTTATGAGTGTCTGGCAGGTGAAGCTAGCTGAGTTGGCACTTGCTTAATTGGATTTTTAGAAAGTCCATCACAGTGTGATGTGAGTGACAGTTGTCACTTACTGTCACTCACAAGCAAGCACGAATTCAACTTCAAAGAGAACCTATTGCATATAAAGGGTATGACATGTGCCCAGTTGGTATGGTATTTGATTGAGATATTTACAAATAAATAAAAGGTAAAGAGCTCGATATACTTTGATGTTTCCTCTCATACTCAGAATCTATTCCTCCGGAGGAAGAATTCATCCTAACATTATTGCATTAAAAGGAAACGCACTTTAATTAAAAGGATCGACAAAAGAAAACAACACCAGATAATGTTGCGAATCATACTACCCCGCGCATGCAGTGAGCGCAATGTAGTTTTGTAAATTTCTGCTGATAATTTTACGTTTTGGTTTCTCCTAAATATTAGGCTACAGAACAGCCTGCTCCAGGCTATTGGTAGTTGGTAAAAAACGCGGTAAACTTATTTCCACGGCAAGAAGAAGAGATTTAAACAGAAATAACATAAGTAAAAACAAGTAGAATATGATGCTAGTTCTAAGAATTTGGCGTTACGTGCAGAAAATACCCTCGCATTGATACGGCCCAGTTGAAAAAATGCGCCATGACTTAAAAAAAAGGACTCGCTTCATATCCAACCGACAGACCTCGAAATCGATTAACAACAGTTAGATCCTGGCTATAGAGAATCAAAATTCAATTGAAACTGACTGATTATTTACCGAAAAAATGAAATAAAGTTCGAAACTCTTACAAAAGAATCAAATTCGTGTTGCTCAGCGCGAAACGTGTTGGTCTTTTGCCACTCCCATCAGCATCAGATTTATATGTTATAAGCTTAAATTTTCCATATTAAACTCAGCATTTTTTCAAATTGGCCTATAAAAAATGTGTCATTTTATACTCCTGGCTAAAAGAGGCGCTTTAAGAGTTTAGTGCCTAGCTCATGCTGGATAGACTTGCTGCAAGTTGAATGCAAGAGCGAGCGACGAAGTCGCGAGTCCATTTTCCGCAATACCATGCACCTACACGTAACTACTGGAAGCGGACTTTCCAGAAAGTCTAGCTAGGAACCACCTTAGCACCATGGGTTTGCTGTTATTGTTGTTCGCTTCCATTCTCTATCGTTACGCCAAAACGAGACGTACAAATACAACTCTTATCCAATCTTATCTTATCCAATTATCAAATTAGTGAGAACATAAATTGGTGATTGAATTTAATGAATCACACCTTACGAGCTGATGCCTGTCGCTCGCTCAAGGCTGACAAGCGTCCTCATGGATTATGGACAGAAGTAGACCATTGTCCCTTTGTACCAGCCTGGTAGCGACTGTCAGAAGAAGCGTGTCTATCCAGGCAGTTAATGAACTCCTTGATCAGCGCAACATATTCACGGATCTGCTAAACAAACTAGAGGCCGCCACTAATGTCAGAAGACACACTCTGTTCCTTGGCGGCCTGTGCTTTATCTTGTTCTACCTGGCAGTTGGTTATGCTGCAAACTTGCTTTGTTATTTCCTCGGTTTCGTGTTTCCAACCTATGCGTCAGTGAAAGCAATAGAAACCGGAAGTGTGGCGGATGATACCAAGTGGCTTACTTACTGGCTGGTTTTCAGCACGGTGAATTTCTTGGAAATTTTTCTGGAATGGATTCCGTTGTATTTCTTGCTGAAGTTTTTCTTGCTTGTTTGGTGCATGTTTCCTGGACCATGGAGTGGTACGACCGTCATTTACAACTTCCTCATCTGTCCTTTTGTAATGAGACATAGAGACAAGTTCGACACAGCTATCTCCGAGGTCGCGAAACACGTCCGACAGGCTGCCGAAAAAGCGGCGGAAGATTACGAACCCGTGGCAAGTGTCGACCTGTTTTGCGATTTCAAGAAGATTGGTGACATCTTGGCCATTAAAGAGTTGGACCACAGCGACGGCGACCACGATGTAAAGAGAAAGGAAGATTGAATAAATGAAAGTATAAAGTCAGTTACTCAGACAGGAACTTGCTATGCTTTGGCGCTAACAGCACCTATATTCCTTAAAGGAACTAACGTTTAACGCCTCGAATTCCGCAAAAATACACTGAAATAGAAATCCCGACTGTTCTGTATAATAAATTTATCTGAAACTTATACGTTCGTCATAACTATTTTCTATTTATAAATTATTAAGGGCATTATTTTTTTGGCGTGGTATTTAGAGTGATTTTTAAGCTTACTAGCCATTAGCAGCTGCCGATCTGTCTTCATAGAATATCCGTAAAATAAATTAGTTTCACAAGGGATGAATTTTAAGTTTTCCGTGAACTTTACGTGATTGTGATACTCTTTATTAGAATCTGACTCATCCACAGTCGTCTCTTATGAGAAAAAGACGACAGGGGACGAGTCAGGCCGTCAGCTCTCGAATTCTCCCAAAACCCCTGCCCTCGTGTTTAGATGATTTTATGAGGCAATGTAAACACGGAAAAGTCATCTATTGCTTAACTGTAATTAGGAGAGGTTGGGCTGTAGCCTCTTAGCACCTATGTATTGACGAGCAGGAGGCGAGTGACTATATAGTCTTGGCTTTCTAAGAGTCCCTTGCTGTTTCTAAATTCGTGTTCACTCGCAAAATCGTACAATCATCTGGTGGAAACTCTTTGCTTACGCCTTGCTTGCCTATTTTTTCTTGTCTGATTGTACAGCGGGAAATGGTATAAAAATATGCGCACTATAATGCACTCGGGAAGAACGCCTGGGACATTTTGCAGATGGTGGTTTCTTTTGCAGAAGGACCATGGTGGATAAACCGAAAATAATTGAACACGTTGTAAAATCCTTAGATTTCACGCTGTTTGATGCAAGATGGATTCCTTGTAGTGCGAGATTTGTGGCACTTGGAAACTATGCGCGTGGAACAGGCGCTTTGCAAATCTACGAAGTTTCAAAAGGCGATGCTAAACTTTTGAAGAGTGTGAGTATATTTGTATGCCTTGTTATCCTGTATTTGACATCGAGACAGTTGTTTATTTACGTTTTGATTGCTTAAAAAATATTGAACAAACTGATTTATTTAGTAATTTTTAACTGCATCGAAGCTATAATCAAACATAGTATAGGGCTTTGTTTGCTCGATAATTTCTCGACCAAGTTGAGTTTTACGTCCTTAAAAATTCAAAACAAATGCCAAGGTTTCTTCGTTATATCCAATGGCTTATTGCATCTGATGTAGCGGCTTGATGCGCCCATTTTAATTTTGCGTCATTAAATTTTATGAAGGTTTTCATGGGTATCTATTTCTTTTCAGAAGAAGCTGTTTTTGATCAGATTATAAAGGGTAAAGATAACATTAGTGCATGAATGAAAAACAAAATGACTTTAAATGGCTCCTTTTCATTTTTATTCCTCGGCAAGTTTCATGAAATAAAATTGCAACATAAACTCAGTCCTTGATATAGATCATAGTCACATTCATTAATTTACTCTCTCAAAGGCAGAGCAAATCCTAGCCTTCAGCTATGGTTCCATCAATGCCATCTTGGTAGCAAAATGATGTGGGGACACTTTAAAGACCTGACTGAGCTTACATTTTTTTATTATTTCTATGGCAGGATGAGAAAAGGACGGCATTGAAATGTGGCACATTCGGCGCTTCAAGTTTACAACAGAGATATTTAGCAACTGGAGACTTTGATGGCAAGATGATGATCTGGTTGGTGCTAGCATTCTATAATTAATTTTTTTGTCAACTAATTTGCACTTAAAGGCCAAAGTAACTCAAGTTACTAGAACATACATATCCCAGTGTCCATAGCATGTGAAGTGACTAGGAGAGCATGTACATACTAAAGATGACTTGCACTCAGGTTGTCAAATTTTCAGTTTCAATTTAGTATGTATCACTACTTTTCATATACTAGCCATCACAGGTTATTGTGCCTCTCTTCCCTTTACCTATGTTTAATCCTTACAGTTTTCCTAATAGCTTGATCAGGTACCCATTTAACTTATACTCTTCTGAAGGTTTTGAGAGTAACAAGCAACTTGCAAGAACACGCACAATGACAACAGAGCCTTATAAAATAGTAGAAGCCGTATCCTAGGAAAAGCTGCACATAAAAGCCATATCTCTTTTATCTGCATTATTAGTCATGGGCTCAAATTTTTTCCCACTGATACAGTCTGTACATGTTGTATTGGCACTTTCCCTTTGGAACCCTACAGATACATGATGATTACAAATACGAAAAACACATAGAGTATGTTATTTCATGCTGATTTGCTAGTGGGGATATAAAACCCTGAAATGGTTAACAGGTTAGACATTTCTTGAATGCTGGTTTCAGTTGTAATCATTTTGTTATCATTCTCTGTAGGAACCTAGAGAATACAGAGAGGCCAGTTTATTCTGTAAAAGCTCACTCACAAATAGTTAATGCTATCGATGGCGTTGGAGGGCTGGGTATTGGTGAGGGAGCACCAGAGATAGTTACCGGGAGTAGAGATGGTAAGTGAACCTCATCGCCTCACTCTGAGAGTTTTCTGGTTTTCCTCCCTCCTCAAAAACCAACATTTCCAAATTCTGATTCAATGTGGATAGGGGCTGAGGCTGATGTGGTTTCCTGTCTGTATATCATTAGTTTTACTTATTTATTTTATTTAATGCTTTATTTGAAAATAAATAATAATAATGATAACAACAATGATAATACATAGTTTATTTTACTTGATTGCACACTTACACTGCAGCTATATGGACAAACAGTGCATCACATAGATGTGGTTAGTCGACAGGACACACCAGCTAGTTAACAGGTGCACCAAGAAAATAACAAAATAAGTATGCACATTTGGGGATAAATATTGAACTAAACTGCCGGTAGCTTAGATTATATAACAGTTATATTATTTTATAGTAGTTACTACTATAAAATATCAAAAAATGTATATCGAAAAAGGTGGTGCATTCATGATCTGCTAAGTGAGCATCAAGAAACTTATAAAAGGCAGTTGGTCTACAAACAAACTACAAACAGTATCACTTCTGGCGGTCGTGAAGTTGGTGGAATGCCTAACTTCAATATGTAACTTATTTTCATTTAATACTGTTGTCTTCTGGCTGCCTGGCTCTGCTAGCCCTCTATGGTTATTCCAGGCAGCCAGTACTCTATTTTTATTTTCAATATAATTGTTTTTAATTTGTCATTGGCAAGGGAGTTCAAATAAAGAATATTGTTGTTGTAACCCTATTAGGATCTGTAAAGGTTTGGGATCCTCGTCAGAAGGACAAACCTGTAGCTAATATGACACCAGCTGAAGGTGAAGAAGGACGTGATTGCTGGTGTGTGGCATTTGGTAAGACAATATTGCTTTCATTGTTGAATTTGAAAGAATTTCAATTTTGCAGCTTCATTTTTCAACCTATGTATCAAATTCCTACAAATAATTGCTGATGGTGTCTGTTTATTAGACCTTGATATAAATCTGAATTTAATAATTTCTTCAATCACTGTACTGGAATGTTTCTGCCAAGTCAAGTATTAGAGAGTCAGCAACTTTTTATAACAAATGTTACTATTAATTTATAATTGGCTGTTGGTGAAAAGAATATACTGTCAGTCTGGTACTGGTACTGGGGAACGTGTTTTGTTTTTTACGTGTCTGTGCCCTGAGTGGTCACCTGAGTGATCTTGTGCATTTTTTTTGGCTGATTGATTTATTGAGGCACTCAGTGAGTGTTTTTATTCGCACAATACAGGTGATGCATACAATACAGAGGAACGTACAGTTGTAGCAGGCTATGACAATGGAGATATAAAGATGTTTGACCTTAAAAAGATGGAAGTTAGATGGGAAACAAATGTTAAGAATGGGGTACTTGAAATTTTATTTTTATGAGAAATACTAATATTATTAATTTTAGATGTTAATGATAATTAAGCAAAATATTTGAATGTATTTAGTATCATGATTATTATGTTGGGATCAAAAAACAACATAATATCAAGCAAAGGGGGCCTCAGAAGATTGCTGAATTGCCTAATAAAACAGTTTTAAAACATCTTGAAACAATAAAACATTCAGCCAAAGCAACTTTGGACTTTCATTAGTTTCTTGATGTTGATGTGCGACCATACAGTATTAGATGAACAATTCACATTCATTTTGGAATTAAATGTTATGGTTATGTGGAGTTGTAGAGTGTAAAGTGGGAAATCACACATGGAAGGCAAGTATTACAAATTAGTAAGTTATGGTGTAACCAGAAGGCTGGATTAATATCTTAATTATATTTTTCCTCTGTAGGTCTGTGGTGTTGAATTTGACAGAAAGGATATTATAATGAACAAACTAGCAGCTACCACATTAGAATCAAAATTTCATGTTTTTGATGTTAGAACACAACACCCCGAGAAAGGATTTGCTTCACTTTCTGAAAAGGTATGTGTAATAAACTTTACAATGGACATGTTGTGTGTCAATTTCCTCTTGTAACAATTTGGGATCTTCCTTTGATTTATTATCATGTTACCATACACCAGAACAAAGGAAATGTCCACATTGCACACGGTACCAAAAGTGACATGGAACCACAACAGACGCCACTAATATTATCAGATGCCTCTCACAAGATGACATTTATTGTAGTCACTGTCCCAATCATATACAAACATCAAATTTATAACCTCCTGCCTATGAGTGGACATCTAACCAACATGGATGCACTTTTTTGGTCTTCATCCCTACCATGAAACTGCTTACAACATGTTCACATTGATTTTTTGTCCTGCCTAGTTAATACATCATTGTATGATCACTCTAAATTAAGTTCAGTGACTGTAAAAATTATTTTGCCCCACTGCAGGCTCACAAGTCAACTATTTGGTGTGTCAGACATCTTCCTCAAAACCGTGAAATATTCATGACATGTGGTGGTTCTGGCTCTCTCAATCTTTGGAAATAGTAAGTGTTTTGAACAGTCTTTCGCATGTTTTGTTCCAGTTGTCACCCTGAAGAAATAGTGTATTTTATTTTCTGATCACAATGTGAACAATGTTTGCTATGAAACAACACCTTTACTGATCCAAAGTTGTGGACCCTCACAGGAAATGGGCACAAAGGATTTCATTGGTTTTGTTTCATAATCTCTTTCTTTCTTTCTTTCTTTCTTGAATCTTTGAAAGGGTATAGTTATTGGAGATTACATGTGGCAGTTTATTAATCAAGTCCTATAAAATATATTAAAAACATGACAGACATCACCTTTACTTCCCAGCAAGTTAGTAATCAGTTGTAAGGACTGCAGTAAAATATTTATCACTTATGTATCTAGTCATGCCATTTAAATCAGTAAATATTTTTGCCATGTAACACTTTTGTTCTTGATCTTAGCTCATATCCTGATCAGCGAGTCAAAAAAGATGCTAATGATTTGGATATGGGTGTCATTGGTTCTGTGTCAATGCTTCAAAATGCAAATCTGTCAACTCAGCCAATCACTTCCTTTGACTGGAGTCCAGACAAGGTGAGAAATGAATCTTTATGCACTGTAACTTCTCCTTACTTACTTCCATACATCTCACATCAAGCCAGTGGTATTCTTGCTGTTGAGTAACTATAAATTGAAGCTTCATTCCTGTTAGAAATGCGTTTCTCTTTATTTTAAGGCATAGCCGAGTGTTTTCAGCCCGATAACACACGTGCTGTGAGTTTTTTGAACAGCTTCATTTCTTTGATCTATTCATTTCAAGAATAATCCCTGGGTTTATTATTATTTTTCCGGAGAAAGTCGGCTGTAAAATTTAGCCGTGTCTTTATCAGATATAAAGACACTCATTAAACATTAATTTCTTTTGTATTTCCTTTATGAATCATGGATGCCAGGGGTTTTGTAGCTGGGAATACATCCAGGGTCACCTGTGCATGAAGTACTGTGCTTGCCAGTTTTTTCATTAAAATTTGCCTGTTCTTTTTTTGTCAGAGATGAAGTATTGCCATGTGACATTCAAATAATTAATGTTAATCTAGATCTGTATGTCTTTGTCTTCACAGGAAGGCCTTTGTGTGTGTACCTCACTTGACCAGACTTTAAGAGTTATTATTGTCACTAAGCTCAAGAACGTGTGACACCTCTCGGCTGATCAGTGTACTTGTTTTTATATGAAGTGAAAACTGTTTAAATTATTATGTAAATAGATTTTATAGCAGTGACCTAGTAATAAAGTTGTTTGAAGCTTGAAAAGTATGTCTGTTGAATTGGTTCCAAAATTGCTGAAAATAATAATTAACGCCAGTATTTTTCATGATCAAGGTCTCATTTAGGGCTGTATGCCAAGACATAGAAATATAAATGTTATTTTTGGCATTTTTTAGGGTGGGGGGGGGGGGGGGGAGTAATAAAAGTTTTAGCCACGCCCAGATTGATCTCTTTTAGTGATCTCCAACAAGCATTCCCGTCTGTTTCATATTGGATTCCCCCCTTATTTTGTTGGCAGTCAAATTCCCAGGGGGTACTACCTTATATGGGCTATACGGGGACGTGCCACTGGATAGGGTATGGTTTTTCCCCTCAGTCCTGAACAAGAAACAATGAAACAGGGTCTGGAGTCGTCCTAGACAGATCTAGACATGGTGAATCCAGGGGGAGGGTTGGGTGGGGGGGGGTGGGGTGTGAGTCTGCACTCCTCTTTCCCTAACCATTTTTTTTATTTACTACTCTTCAACGCTGCAATTATCGTGTCGACAGGATCGCATATTAGTACTAAACTGAGTTTGGACCCCCCTCCTATCAAAATTCCTGTATCCGCCCATGTCGGAGATCAGAAACGTTCATCAGTATTTGTTTAGCCGGTCATCAGTAAACATGAGATCAATAATCTTTCCACAGCCCACAGGGACTGTATATATTGTATGAGACTTTGTATGGATTTATAATTTGGCTGATCATATATCTCCTTGTTCTTTAATTGCCTGAAGACCATTTTTTGGGTAGACTTTTTTCTTTGTTTTTGAGCTATTGGTTTCCTGTTCTATATTGTTTGGAGGTTCTTTGTTGCCTTGTTTGTTCTTGTTTTACGTCACTGGTGAGTACCGTGAGTTTCAAGGAAGTTTTTACACCGAGGATGAGCCCATTTTTGGCCTTGAGCTTTTGAAAGCCGTAAGCACGATTTACATTTCAACGGTCTTTTTTTATTTTTGTCCTAAACAGGTCCAGGGTTTCAAATCTCCAGCGGCACCCCTATACCCAAATATGGGTTAATTTCTCTTCCTCCCCCACCCTGGGGTCGAATCAAACTTTTTCCATGTGGACAGTTTGCATTTTTACACGGACTGCTCATGCGCGCTTTAATATCATTTCTAACAGCCTTTTCTTTCCTTTTCTTTAAAAACCTTGTTGTCCAAACTATCGTACATCTCGCTAAATGTGACGTAAGGAAAACACCATATTGCGTGAACACGAGCGGCCAATGCACGAGGGCCACGTAGAAGAATGCGAACCCGCAGTAGATTAGTCAGCAGCTACACGTGAAGACAACAAAAGGAAACCTGTCACGATGGCGGAAGTGTGCGGAAGAAGGGTAGCTTTTCTCGCAGTTGTTGTGGCTTTATGTTTTCTTCAAGAAGGGAAATGTAACCAGGAATGGCGCAAAGAAGAATTTCCGAATCCTACAAAAGATCTTGGATCTTGTGGTCGGCGAGGAAAAGTTTCTTGGATCTGTGATCCAGAGAAAATTCTCAGCTACGAGACAGCCAACAAGATCGAAGAGCTGTTGTATTCTGTTGGTAAAAATACTGTTTCAGGGTGCAGTACTGGTGAAAATGCTGGATTTCAAATCGGTGTTGCAATTTTGAACAAAATGCGCCGTATTCCCGGGGAATCCGTGGATGAAACAGCGGAGAAATTTGCCAAACACTTGCATGACAGCTGGGGTGTAGGCCATGCAGGTTGTGATGACGGAGCGTTGCTATTGCTTTCGATTGTCGACCGCCAGGTATACGCGTCTACAGGAAGGCGAGCCATGGGACTGCTATCCGATGACCAGATCGATATCATCATCGATGAAATGAAGCCATACCTTCAAAGAGAAGACTACGACAACTCAGTGGAACTTGCTGTTGTGCGGATGGGCGAAGTTTTCAGCGGAAAGGTTCTTGAGCGCCCATTTGACTACGGTCTAATCCTCTTCTGCGTACTGTTTATCGTGATTGGTGGTGTTATCCTGTATATTTTTCACAAGCATGAGCAAGAGCGTGAAAAGTGTGCCCTCAAACTGAAGAGGATTCAAGAGGAGAGAGACAGATCTAAACAGCCTCAAACCTCCTACGAAAGCAAGTCCTGCCCCATTTGCTTGGAAGAATTCGAACCGGAAACAAAAACTAGACTGTTGGCTTGTGGTCACAAGTACTGCGAACCCTGCTTGACAAAGTGGCTTGAGGATCATTCAACCTGTCCCATCTGCCGTCAGTCAGCAGACAGACGTCGTGAAGATGAGGGCGGTGCATGCCATACCTATGACTTCCTCCCAGACCTCCAGTTCCGACTGATGATGCTGCGGCTGCAGTACCCTTCATTTGTCACCCAGACCATGGTGGACAGGTGGGGCAGTAACAGCTACACAGGAAGCTTTTTTTCAGATCCTGTTTTTGTCAGGTCCTCCATTGTTGGTGGTGGTAGTTTCGGCAGTGGTGCAGGATTTGGTGGCGGTGGCAGCAGTGGTGGTGGTGGCAGAGGAGGGAGTTGGTAGTACTCTTTCCTGTTGCTATGGATCTTATGAAGATTCGTGCATTCTTAAGTTATTAACGCTGACTTTCTAACAAGAACGCTTATTTTGCCGATTCTTGGCCATTTAGGCGAGTTATCGCTCCCAACGTGGGGGGGGGGGGGGGGGGGCGTCACATCCATTGTGCTCACCAGATAATGAACATCTGTCTGGAAATAATTAAAAACTGCAAACCACTTTCGAGCGCTATTTCTAAAATTCAAACACTTTTTTTAAAAATATTCGAGCACTATTTGAGCGCCTTTTCGCCACTGTTTGAGCAGTTTTTGGCGACTTTTCCAGGGCAATCAGGAAAGGTATACTGATAGCAGTATCTTTTAATGACGGAGGAGTAATGCAGAGACATACATAAATAAGGAACCGTTCCCACTCTGCAAATGAAACTGTTATACCGACTGGGCCGGCAGGTGAAGGAGTTGAGTTGAGTTGAGAGCAGAAGAAGTGGAAGAGCTCCCCAGTAGTATTTATGGTTTGGTCATTGGGCTATACTGGAATTACAATTATTGGAGGACTTGGGAGTGTAAGTTCATGTCAACCGACAATTGTTTCTCATATTCCATAATTTAAAACGTTATATTTGCAAAGGCATAGCCAGGATTTTTCCAGATATATGCACAATTTTTAAAATTAATACCCCAGTCCTCCTTCAAGACCCCCCTTTTATATCAACATGGTCACGTTTCCTTGTGAGCGTAAGCGTTCTTACTTGACATGAAAAAATGACATAAACGTCTGTGTTGCTTTTTGAGTTCATTAAAGTGCTTCGATTGCTTAACATTAATAATTATTAAGCCAACAATTTCGCGGGAATAGACCAATTCCGATATATTAATATTCTAACATGTCGCCGAGGTTAGGGGAATAAAACAAAAGATTTTGCATCGAGGCTTAGGGATGAATAAATAATTTCTTTTGTTTTATTCCCCCAAGCCTCGGCGTTATGTTAGAATTTTAATATATCGGAATTGGTCTATTGAGCGATATTTTACTGCTTCAGGTGCCACATTTCTTTTGCTTTCCTTGTTAAAGTATCTACTTTGAATTAAAGTACCTACCTTGAATTAGACTGTACCCTAGTTACAGTGTGTGCCTCTTACAAAACTACAACAATCGATGTGTACATCACTTCGAGATCGATATTCAAACGAATCATGAATCTTCCCATACGGACCCGGTTTCTATAGAAAAAGGTCCTAAGCCGCTATTAGCGATAAATATAATATTATATAAATATTATACAGTATTTGCTTTTATCCTACTTTTTTTATTAACGACATTCATTTTTTATTTTATGTTCGACTTTTTCAGGGACACACGTGCCGGTACAGGTAGCTACAATAGTTTTCAGGTGACACCTTCATGATCAACCTGGGTTCGCATATATAGCTGAAAGCGAGTTTCAAATACTTCGAGTTCGCTTTTTCTCCAGCACTCCATTTTTTTTTTTCATTGAGCCTCCCGGATCTGATCTACAATCAGAGCATTCAGAAGTCAATTTTGTCTGGGAATAACGAAGAAAGAAGATAAAATATGATTGACTTAGAGTATGCCGTTGGTTGTCTGACGACAATAGCATCTCGGCCACAGTAAATTGACTCAAGACAATCACTTCCTAAACCTTTAGATTGACGTTTGAATAAATATTATTCGAGGACTTCGAGATGACAGATTGAAGGCTGCTTTAATAAAGCGATGGCTCTCGCGCGATTGCGGCGCGTGCGATACTTGACGAAGTACAACGCGACAAATTTCCTGACATTAAAGGACCCCTCCTAGCTGATGTTCTCAATTGTCCAAAGGACACGTGACCAGCCTGTGGCAACAAGGTTGACACCTTATTTTTCAAGTGACACCTTAGAACAAAACACAAGGCTGATTGAACAGTATGGGAATTAATGTATTACCAATAATTTCGGAAGGCACGGCCTTATTTGAGGGTGTGTCTGTGGTGTTACGTAGACGACGTGTCTTTGGCCACCAAGATCCACCAAGGGTACGTCATGGAGCTATCATATATAGTGGTTTTATGGGGATATCTATAGGAAAATGTGCCTGAATTTGTTCAAAAAGTTACTTCAGCCGTTTAAACTTCGACGTTATGCACCTATCAATGTTAAGCCCGAGGGAGGGGGGGGGGGGTCGGGAATGTTGACATGGCCGCCATTTTTAACAGTGGAGAAGTAGGAAGATTTTGATACTTTTAACCAATTATGTTGTCCCGGTGGTGGGGAATTTGACTTATCTTTTCAGAAAATGTCAAAATCCCCACCCCATGCCCGACCCTCCTCCCTCGGGCTTAACATTGATAGGTGCATTACTGAGGAAGGTGGCTGTCCAGCTAGGGCAGGAGTACATGCCGCCACTAAATCCAAAGCCGCTGTCCAGTTGGCGCGTTACCGTGGCCTCATGTTTGTTCAGCTGAAACCGGAAGTCGCTGAATATGGATTCAGCTGTTCGTATAAACTGCTTTGATTTGTGATTTTCTACAATATTCCGATTTCCATTTCATTTAAATGCTGTAACACGTAGGTGACAAAAGTATGCGAAGAACTGTAAGAGTAGCTTGGCGAAGCTCACCGGATATAACAACACTACGTCGAACAGTAGCGCCTAAAAACTGTCGACTGACCAGGCGTCGATCGATTCATAAATCCGCGATTCCGGTGCTTTACTGTTATCAAGAATTACGCAGAACATTGGACCAGCTGGGTATCTTCCATTTGCTGTCGAAAATAAGAGGTAAATAGTTCTCCTGTGTTCAATGTAATTGTTAATGTGATTACTTGTGAGAATCAGCGAGACTGTTCCGACTGTTACGATTTTCGCGCGCGCTAAAACTGACATTCTAGATTTGTTGTTGGTGAATTAAAGAATACAATTAATGTGCTATCATTATTCAACATATGGGATGTCTTATGCTGTTTGAAGCCATGCTTTTTAAAAACCTCTACGTCCACACTAAGCCGGATAAATCTGAAAACGGAACTTTTTTTCTCCAGGTCACACAAAGCGGAACTTTTTGAAAACGCTCTCCAAAATGGAATGTGCATTTTCAAGGTGACTCCCGACAATTTTCAGCACCTACAAAGATTTACGTGTCAAACAAATGAGTTGTCATTTTTATCACACAATAGGTTACCATAGCAACAGTATAGCCTAAGTGTAAGTCAAAAACTACTCCGGTGACCCCTTTTTTATTAAATGTTAATCAGCAAGGCAAGATGCAACTTTTTCCAAGGATTAAAAAAAATCTGTACATGTGGTTCAGAGCCACCTTAAATGTTTTATTAATTTAAGGTGGCTCTGAAACCCATCTACAGAATTTTCTTAAACTTTGCCAAAAGTTGCATCTTGTCTTGCTGATTAAAATTATCAGTCACCAAGATCGTTTTTGACTTATTAGCAGTTAGTATATGTAATAGGACTACATGCTGTCCAATTTGAAAATAATTGGATGAGAAAAAATTCCAAGGACTGCTGAATTAGACGAGGCCATAGGCCGAGTCCAATTTGGCAGTTCAAGGAATTTTTTGAATCCAATTATTTCCAAATTGGACAAGCATGTAGTCCTGTTACCTATTAATTATATAACATCCAAAAATATATGAACATGGCAAATTTTTCGCCCTCCAAACTAGTTTTTCTTGACAATTGATTGGTTTATGGAAGGTATCCAGATGTTTCTTAAATTGGACAGTTTGAGCAAAAACTGTCCAATTTATTTTAAAGTTGGACAGTTGGCAAAAATTAATAAAAAATGCATCTATTGACAATAATGGATTTTGATGTAGCTATATAATTAAAGCTAAAATTAGTAGTATTTTTAACAGGTTACACCTTTGCTGTGGTAACATTTAATGTCAAGAAAATAGTCATAACTTGTTCTCCAGTAAATGGGCATCTGTTTGATACCATAATTGTTGCATCAACTGAAAAAGAGTTGAAGTATTGATCAGTCAAAGCTGATGTGCTGAAAAATGCAGCAAACAACTTTGAACCACCTTACTTTAAGCATTTCTGGTGAGGCAGTGTTTCAATCATTAATGGTGAAATAATATGAAAGTAGAATACTGGTAGTGTTGACAGGAAAAGGTTTATCCGATTTCAAATTTATCCCCCTTACTATGGACTTCACTATAGATAAGGGATCAAACCCTCAAATTTTTTCTGAGTTAGAGTTTTGATCCTGTTGTTATATTTAGTTTTTGTATCGTTCTGTTTCCCTTAAGAGTAGCCTACAGAGCAGGCGGTTTTTGTGGGCGGAATGCTTCGAAAACAGCGATCACGAAATTTTGAGCGCACGAACACTGGGAAGAGGAAAAAAGGGGGAGGGGTAGGGGGAGGGGAGGAGAAACCAATGGTAATTGGTTTCTCCTCCCGTCCCCCTCCCCCTCCCTTTTTTTTCCTCTCCCCAATGTTCGCGCATTCAAAATGACGGCCGGTCTTTTGCTATCGCTGTTTTCGAAGCATTCCCCGCACAAAAACCGCCTGCTTTGCAGGCTACTTAAGTGGGAAGTGGATCATAGAGGGCTAGTTAAATGTCCCTTACCAAAAAAGCACAGTACGTCTTGTCTTACTTCACTTTGTTAAATTTTCCATAATTGACCTCCACCCCCCATCCCGTCAAAAAAGAAGAAAATAAAACAAAATAAATAAAGCATACACACTCCCTCTCTATGTAAACAATTAACCCTAACTAAGGGAATTATTGACAGAATATCATCTTAGCAGGGTAGAAAAAAAGTCTTACTGGTATTCTATCTGTTGTGTACTTCACTGTATGGTGGATGAATGAGGTTATTGACCCGGGGGGGGTACTCCCGTATGAAAATGACGGGGGTGCTCGTCGGAAATTTTCGAAAACACCCCTAAAAGGTACCAGAATCTCATTTTGTGGGCGTGGCTCAGAGTAATTTTTACCCCTAAAAGGTACCATTTCTGAAGTAATAAATTAACTGGATCTGGCAATTTTTATAGTGATAAACACGCTTTTTTTCAAAACCCTTTTCTTCAAATCGATTTTTACAATTATTTTTCATAAACTATTATCGTATTTATTTTTGCACCCTAAGCGGTACCAATTCACAAATTTTACCCCCTAAAAGGTACGACAAGCACCCCCGTCATTTTTATAGGGGAGTACCCCCCCCCCCCCCGGGGTTATTGAGAATCATTATTTCTTTACTAGATGTCTACCCAGGCTGATTTGAAAAACATCATTAACAACAGGAATAAAAGGACAGATCAGAACAGGATGCACGGCCCTTTGCCTGTTGTTGAGATATCACTCTACTGGGCTTTGTGGACTTCATCTTTATCTTATTCCGTGTATAGCATCTTCAGAACTTCTCAAGGTAAAAAAACGGTCTTATTGTGATCCATTTTCCTCACAAGAGCTAGCTGAGGGTTATGAATTTAACATGGCAAAGCTGAAATCACATTTGGAAAAGTTCATAGTTTACTATTAACACACACAAAGAAAGAAGTAGCCTGCGAATAGGCTCCCCAGTGAGCCGAGCATAGCCTGGGGAGAAGGAAAAAGCACAGGAGCCTGTGGACACTCATTTGATGCCGCCGATCGGATCCATGATACCAGAATATAAATCTGTTACCATGATCCGATTGGTCAGATCGCTTACCGTTGACAACTGAGTGATAAATTAATTGATAAAAGAAACCAAATACAAACGTACCCCTGATGATGCTAGTACTATCCCCAGTAATATACCCAGGCACTGATCCTGGTTGTATGTTCGCATTGTGGGTTTGATATTGCATGGTTTGCTTAGCATTGTGGAACTGATGCAACCCCGGAAAGTATCGAAAAGTATAAACATGTACTAATTTTGTAAACATTCCACAGCCCATAAAGATGAAATCTATGAGGACGACTTACAAGAAGGGTGGCATTTTCTTGGAAGAAAGAAGGTTGGAACATAACAGTTTTGAGTCTGATTTTTCTGAATGTCTGCCTTGTGCCCAGTTCCTCCTCTGTTGGAAGGTGATGTGCATGTTGCTAGGCAGATCAGCACAGGGTCGGCAAAGAGATTGACAGGACTGTAAAACCCTCTGGCTTATACTTATAGTATACCGTATTTACATGATGAATCACCGCCGATAAAAACTATTAAGAGTCCTGCTCTTGGAGAAACACTGCACCATTCAGAACTATGCGGCGCTTAATCGAATGACAAGTACCTCTTAGGCTTTAATACAAGTCAGTGTAAATCAGTCGCAGAAATTTATTTTGAAGTGCCTAAATCTGTTGAAGATATTTGCTTCTTGTCATTTGAAAATTTTTTTTATTATTATTTCATACATTCGTCCAATCAGAGACACGAATGACAGTACTTCACGGTGGAGGGCAACAAGCGCGCGGCTTTCAGCAAGAAAAAATCTCAATATGTATGAAAAAACATACATAGCAACTCGTGCATAGCAACTCGTGAATAAAAATCGTTCGTGCGCACTTTCCATGGCGTAATCTCTTTTTCCCTGTATAAGCACGGCAACTGAGTAAATACGATATAGCTCGAACGCTTCTAAAAATCTGTCAGGTGACACACCAGTGCAGTGCCGCAGCCAGACTTTTGACATAGACGAGGCAAATAGGCACTAGCCGCTAGGGGGTCCGGGGGCATGGTAACCCCCCCCGACGCCCCCCTCTTCCCCGTGACCTTGCGGAAAAACGCACCGCGCACGCGCTTGATGTCACGATTTCTCGAGGTTTTCTCGAGGTGGTCATCGTCAGCAAGGGTGGCCATTATAGCCATTATACATCGATCGATGGCATAATTTTATTTTTCATCGATGGCATAATTTTATGAAGGTGGAAACTGAGAGGCAAATAAACATAATACAATCTACCTGTAGTATAAATCTAATCTTAACTTAAAATATTCTGGGGTTACCTTAAAAACTGCCAAAATGTTCACATTCTCTCGTTTTTCCGCAGTGTCGTCCCCGTGCCTCCAGAAAATAACCTTCTCTCCAGTCCGCTTTCAGAGGTTTCCCTGAAAATAAAATCTAGAAGCGAGGTATTTCTTCAGAAAAATCAATTTCGTTCAACTGGGGAATATTTTCCTAATTTTCCTATTTTCTCGAGGCAATTGAAAGTGCTTCGTCTTGCCTCTTTTAGCGTGTCTTTGGAAGTTTACGCATTCCACAAACAAAACTGTTTTCGAAGTCTGTAGTTTCTATGATAGAGTTTGCAAAATAGCTGCTTTGAAACTCTGTTTTCCTAAACGTTTATTTTTTTAGTGTCGTAAAATTCAGCAAATGCAAATGTTTTGTACCTGGCTCAGTGTGCTGCGACAAACTCGAACCAAAAAAACAATAACAAGCAACCTGTGTTAAGCCCGAGAAAATGCGCGAACTTGTTTCTTATTGGCTTTTTGTGATTGGTATTGTATGTTTCTGTCTGTTTGCAGGATGTAACTGATTTTGAGTGGCAATTTTGGACAAGTGCAATGAAATCCTTGATCCCCACAATGTTGCTTCACACGATCGGGGGTCTGATTGTTTCACGATTTCTTCCCCAGGTAAAGAACTACTTTTTAGGTTCTCAATTAATGCTGAGTATTATTTCATGTTGTTTGTCCTAGATCCCGGGGCGAGTCCCCATTGATAGATAACTTTAAAATATCATCATTGATGCAAGTTCTAATGCTCTAAAGTGTATCGAGTGTTTCCTTATTTCCTTTTCAGTTCAAAGCCAGTTATTGTTTGATGTTCACTCTATCCTTCCTGCTGTACTCCACTGGCTTAAAACCTGTTCTGTTTTTGGTTGGGCATTGCTTGACTGTTTACACGTGTTGTTTCGTCTTCAAGTCTATCACTGCCTTGTGGATTTGCAATCTTGGTATTGTTATTTCTTTACAAATCGACGCAGCTAGAATCTGGCAGGTAAGCCGCACGATACAACAAATACAACAAACTTGTTTTGTGTAAGAAACCTTTGGTCTTTTGTCGATGCATATTAGATCTGCAGCATTTTTGCGAATGTAGTTTCTGTCTAAACGGTTTTTTTATGTTCATTGAATGAACATAAAAAATCCAGCGCCAGAAAAAAATTATGGCGAAATGATTTGCTCACGCTTTGAACACGGTTGTGACGTTTTAGTCTCGTGCGAAGTTTTAAGAAATATTTTATAAAAGCAGTAGAAGACTTTATTCGTGTTTACATAGCCTCATCTAAACACTCGGGCGTTTGCCTCGAAAGTTATGCAACCCCCTCGTGTTTAGATGACGCTATGTAAAAACGGAAAAAAATTTGATTGCACGGCTCAGATAGCTAGTTGTTGATGTGCATGTGGTGTGGGATGCGAGAGCGTTAACGAACGCTCTTATCCCTCCAAAATTTTCTTTTTATCAACTTCGACGTTTGTGTGACTAGCTCCAATTTTATGCCACAAGTTTAAATCTTCTGATTATTTCGGTTGAATTGAGATTTATTATTTGAAAGGCAACACTCGTCCGTGTAATCGAGTGTTGCGTGACAAATCACTTGAAAACTCGTTCTTTTGCTTTTTTCGTTCACCCAGCTTGAGCTACTGAGCACCAGCTCACAAATCAAGAATTTTACATTGTTTGTTTCCATGATGGGGAATCTTCGTTGCATCAGTTTTGGAATGGACTACGTTTGGCGGTCACGTGAGTTAGAGAAGGACAAGCCTCTGAAGCCATACTCAGTGATTGATTTGCTGGTGTATAATTTTTACTTCCCGTTATTTGCTAATGGTCCAGTTGTCACTTTTGACACTTTTCAGAAAACGGTAAGAGATTTTCGTTCTATCACTCAGAGTCTTTGGCCATAAATTTCGCCAGTTTACTTTTTTCCCTTTGAATTATATTTGATTGGATAAAAAATAAATATATTCACGGAGTGGAGATAGCTTAATGTTATTCAGTTATTTTTGAATTGCCAGTTATTGGGATTTTCAACACATGATCATGAGTAATGCGGTATAGTTGAATTTCTCTATTATTGAGAGCAAACCGTCTTTTCCTGGCGACTTGTCGTTTAGGAAAGAGTCCAGTACCTCATTTTTAAATTCTTCGTACCTGAGAGGGCCTAGTAGGCTATCTCTATTTTCATTTGAAAGTTTTGGGAAGCCTGATACTCAGTCCTTATCGTCTGTTTGTCTTTTCAGTTTTATCAACCCTACAAGTCCTTTTCAAGCGAGGAAATCAAATCGCTTCTCAAGGACACAGCACGTACATTATGGTGGTACTTTTTCCTGGAGGGCTATTTACACTATATCTACTCGACAGCCTTTACCCATGATCCCAGCTTATTTAGTTCCCTGTCGAATTGGGCCATTACTGGGATCCTGTACTCTCAGCTGAACATCTTTCTGATCAAGTACAAGGTGTTCTACTGCTGCGCTGGAGTGCTGGCGCGAGTGGACAGGGTCGAAGTTCCTCTACCTCCCAGATGTGTGACCACGCTCTATCTCTTCACTGACATGTGGAGGTAAGAACCATCACTGAAATATGGACAAGCCAACATTTAGTTTCCTAGCTAGATTAAAATATAATTTGCGTTGTGAATTGGGAGAAATGGGTCAAAAAGAGGACTTGCATTTCTAATGTTCGAGAAACCACCGACCGGTTAGCTCAGTTGGTAGAGCGTTGGACTACCGTGCGGGAGGTCTTGAGTTCAAACCTCAGACCGGACCAACACTTAGGCTGAGGAACTTCGTTCTCCAACTGAGGAGAACGTGCTGCCTTTGCAATGACATCTGTAAATGGTTAAATGTTCTAGTCTTCTCGGATAAGGACGATAAAACCGTAGACCCCATCTCCTGTATCACGTTCAGCAGGGGACGTTATGGAACCCACACACTCCCGGTGTTGTGGTGTGGCCTTTGTACACCTTCGAAAGCTTTATACATGAGTCTCTGACTCGGGAGGATTGGGCAACCACTCCCCGCTCTTCGCCTTTATTTGTCAAGTGCTGTTCTAAAAATAATAAAAAACATCGTTGTCGGGTTTTCTTATGATCTCCATTTGTTGTTAAGCTTCTCGAAAGCACGCCAAAAGTTAACGATAGCCTTCTAATTTCGAAACCGTTTCAAACACTTCATGGTGTTTCCGCTTGTTTTGTTCATTTTTTTAGGTACTTTGACAGGGGTCTTTACGTTTGGATGAAGAGGTCAGAAATGTGTTCTCTTAAAATGACCCTTTGTTGTTAATCTTTAAAGTCTGTAAATATAATTGACATTGATCACTGATTCTCATTTGTTGCAGGTACATTTATTTGCCCATGGGAGGGTCCCGTAAAGGTGTTATTCGTCAAATCGCGGGCTCATTCCTTGCTTTTGCCTTTATATGGTTATGGCATGGTGGTCACGTGCACACCATGTGGTGGTTCATTCCAAACTGGGTTGGTGTTGTAGTGGAATCTGTGGCCGGCATTGTATTGAGGCTCCCTTCAGTTAAGCTATTGGAGGTGGGTTTCCTTGTTTAACTCGCAGTGCCCATGACATAGCCCCCTTAAAATTGATCATATTTGACTTGTTGTTTTTGTTATAGGACCGGCTATCCGCAGCCGCGTCGCGCCGAATTCGCGCCTTGTTTGGTGTTGTGTCCATGACCTGCCTCATTCTTAGTAACTTGGTGTTTCTTTGTGGATCTGATCCTGTTTGGTTTTACATCAAGAGAATCTTCTTTTTCGGTACGTATGTCGGGTAATTGTTTTACAAACTTCTTAGCGAACCAAAGATTACATTTCCCGTACGTGCATTTTATGGATGTGTGGCTGCCAGAAAACTCCACTACTCGGGCGTACGTAGTGTTACCCACAATTCATTGGCATCCCATCATGGGGGAGGTAGCAACACTACTAGGTTTGTGTAATCTCCTCTACGTATAGATTCAATTGGAATTTTCCAGCAAAGCTAGCTCACCTCGTGTTTTTTTTTGGTAGGTTGGCCTTCGTCAACCCTTTTGCTTCTTTTCACGATTTACGGTGCTGTGCAAGCCAACATGGAACTGAACCGACACATACCGGACTGGTGACAAAGCCATTATTTTCAACTGCCTACAAACTATATGGAACTATTGTAATACCAATTGATTTTTATTTAAAACAGGGTGAATGTTAACATAAATACAATAGCTGGATTAAACGAAATGTCGCTGACGATTTATCTTTCCTTCGTATATTTCACAGTTTTGTTCCCAAACTTCATATTATTGTAGACCAAAACACAGTATTTTTCAAATCCTTACTCTCACCCTAAATAGCGCAAGCTTGCTTTGTGATCTCCTCCGTGATATCCTAACATTCTTTTGCTCCTTGATCTAGAACAGACATGTGGAATAGGGAAAAGCTTTCTGATATAAATTCTTGAAATTCTCTTCTTCGTGTCGGTATACCGTTTCAGCTCCCTTAAGGTATCATTTTAACTCAGTTTTACTCAAAAAATTTCCTTATTTTGTATGCCTTGTTGGGAATTTTATTTGCAAATTGCTGCCAGCTGAGCTGTCATCGCTTACTATCCAATAGACCAATTCCGATATATTAATATTCTAACATGTCGCCGAGGCTTAGGGGAATAAAACAAAAGATTTTACATGTGTTTTGTTTTATTCCCCCAAGCCTCGGCGTCGTGTTAGAATTTTAATATATCGGAATTGGTATATTCACGGTCAAACTTCACGTGAGCGCCTCATTTCACAACTAAACTTTTCGTTACAAGTATCTTTCACGCGATATGATCGCGCTTTAGTTTTCCGGTTCTTTTTCAGTATTTTCATTAGGTTCTTGCGTTAGACTTTAGCTTTGCGGGTTGCATTCTTGATGTCCTCACGTAAATTGAAAGTGCCGTACTCGTTTACTTCTGAGCAAAGAAGCCGAAACGGCCAAACAACAAGCAGTCGTTTACAAAATGTAATTTCCCGCTTTGATCGTGGTTCCGTTTACGAGGAATCGCGCCACTTCTTCCTCACTCGTTGTCGGCCGAGACACACTAGGGGAAATGTCGCTGCAACAGGTTGCGGAGTGAAGACCAAATTTTTGTGTAATTTTTTTTTTCACTGCGATTCAACTGGTTTGAATTCGACCTTGTTGCAGCGTCTTGTTTTGGAAGTAGTAACACACAGAGCGATTTGTCATAGAGACCTTTCGCTGCGACTTCTCTTAAGGATGCTACATCCACAATCAAACCCTGAGCGTTTGTTTCAATATTTACAGAGGTTTCATGAAGTTTTTTTTGTATTATTATTCACCTCCACATGACTTACAATACAAAACAACAGTACATTACAATACGCTGTGCACGCTTTACATGGAATTTGGCCCTCAAAAGTTGTTGCCAAGTTTTGGATCAGGCTTTTATCGGGTAAACAAAATAGTTATTATGAATAGGAACTCACAAGAACCTGCAAGAAAGGGAGTCAACTGAGGTCCATTATGTACAAAGAATTGTATGCGGCGTTTTGTATCAAATGACTTGACTTATCAGTTGCTGTGCTTGCGTGGCATGGCGCTTCTAAGGCTTATGTTCCCAATGAGGTTCCTAGAACTCCAGAAGCGATGCGAGCCTTTTTGAGTCCACGCAATTTCTCCCAGTCCCCTCCCCCCAGTTTCGAAAAATGTCTGCATTTTTCGGGCAAAACGCTCAGGATTCGGGCAACAGCAGGAGTATGAGGACATAGAGTTTTGGTGCCTAAAAAATCTTTAGTTAGTTTTCTATTCTCTTGCATATCGAGTCACGACCAAAGCCCACCCCTCCCCCCACCCTCGATCAATGAGTGGGAGTTTGATATGACACAACATACGATGCTGGGAGAACTTGACAGTAACATTTCTGGTAATTGGAATTTGTGTTTACAGGCGTCTTTCACCTGGGAATGCGGAATAAATATGGAGCAAACAAAAACCTTTTAGGAAAATAATACTTTAAACGTGCGTTCGAAGTGCTGTTTATGCTCAAGGAAGTAATAAAATAACTTGAAAATCCTGGAGAGAAAAATCACTATAGATGCCTGAAGCAGTGATTAAATTTTAGCCAAATTTTATTCGTGTTTGAGGTGCCCGTGAATGGTAGTCGTGCATGGTAAAACCTGTACACCATTTGGAATTTATATTCATTTGTATTTGCAAGATATGTTTAAGTTCTCATAACTAAGCTATCGAAGGGCAGGGTAAGACTTTCCGTGAAGATGTTTCTGAAGACAGGAAGTCTTAAAATGATTTGTTGCACTTTGCACCTCTTACGACAAGAAATGTTTTTTCCCTCTTGTGTAAACAGGATGTTATAAGGTATGATTTTATATAATGAAAATTATATACTCGCCAAGAAGTTGATCATACTCAATTTCCTTCAGTTTTTTTTAGAGAGCTACTCTATATGGCCGGCAAGATTTCTCCCGACCTTGCCATGATACTTGTTATCAACGGTCCTGCTTATTGTGTTAAACAACTGTGAAATTAATTCGCATTTGCTTAAATAATATTGTCTCTTTTCCATTATAAAAGGAATATTACTTACAATTTTAATTGAACAACACGAGGTTTTATGTGTCACATATCACGTAGTTAATTCGTCAACATGGTTCGTGCACAGCTTCCTTCTGTTCTCTGTGGCCTGTGGCAGATAATCAGTTTTAATTGACAAAAGTTCGCATCATTCAGAACGGTGTAACCTGCCAACAATATTAACTCGCGAAAATAAAATTCATTATTTCATAGGCGGAAAATATCGCTTGATAAGTTTACACACGCGCCTGGTCAAGCAAGTGATTTTAACATGCCATACGTTCACGCCCGGTACCACAACAATGAGGAAATTTTGACATTTACGGAATCAATATAAATCCGAACAGCTCCGCAGACTCGCCCATTTACCGTGAAAATCTGAAGCTCAACACTGTGCTGGGGAAACGCTCGTAAAGATTAATCACCCAACAGCCATTCCTCGCATACTTGTAGGCTTCGTCGCTATTCTGTTGTCTATAGCATCCACCTCTGCAGATCAAACACTTCGTTTGAAAAGTTATTCCGAGGAAGAAGTCGAAGGATGCTACATCCACAATCAAACCCTGGGTGTTTGTTTCGATATTCGTAAAGGCTTCCTGAAGTTACTGACGACCAAAAGAGAACAACTTGTGCTTTATAAGGAATTTGGCCCTGGACTGTTGTTCTACCAAGTTTTGGATCAGGCCTTTATTGGGTAAGCAAAATCAATATTGCCGATTAAATTCTGCATGATATTACACTGAATATCATAGAATATTTTCAGTATAGTAGCTCTGGTTTTATCGGACCAATTGTATTTCCTGAAATTCGAGCAAGTTTCGGTATATTCTTCGCCACGGAGATATTAGATATTTGTCACTTCATCATTGAATTAATATAAGCGTCTCTGGCCATTGTTGTCGCCACCCCTCCAACAGCGGAGAGTCATAAGCTTTACCCGCCGCTCCAAAGAAATAACTGAAATTCTGTAATGCCAGTTTTCTTTGATAAAGTACTATTCTCGCGCGCTCATTGGTTAATATTCACGGTCAAAAATGAACGGAAACATAAATGACGTACCTGCGAGCGGTTGTTGAGAACTTTGTCAGACTGTTTAACGTTTTTAGCGGGCTGTTGGTTCTCCAAAATAAGCGACAAATTGCACCCAAACTGAGCTCCTTTAAAGAGAAAAGTAGTGCGGACCGGACCCACTTGGCTATCGCCTCGTGGGCCACAAGTACTTTGACAATGTTATGACGAAATTCATGGTCGATTACATGCAGGACATCAGCCTGACAAGCTGACTTCTATTTGTTAAATGGACAATGATAAGAAAGAAAAATAGAATCATGTTGACTTCTTGTTTCAATTAAGTTGTTTTGTTCTTCAGACATGGCGCTTCTATGGTTTATGTTCCCAACGACGTTCCCAAAACTCGAGAAGCGCTGCGAGCCTTTTTGAGACGACAGACTGGAATAGCTGAACATAAAACCCTGAAAAACCACTACCAAGAAGCCATGAGTGAGCTACACTATGTTCCAGAAGTCAAACTACTGGAGCGAGTGTCAGCTACGCTGGGGGACAACTCCACACGTTTGGAAATTCTCAAGCCATTCTACTCTCTTTGCTTCAATTTACTAAAGGCATCAGATGTGAATACCCCACCCGAGCTCAAAGTTACTCAAGACGCCACCGCTGAGCAACATGACAACAGGCAGAAACGCTGCTTCAAGCCAAAGGCGAATAACTGCCGTGGATTGTGCGGCAAAGGATGTTGGTGTTGGAAGTGGTTCTGCGGCGACTGCTGTTGGCATCGGGGCTGTTACGAGCACGACCTGTGTTGCAAGAAAAAACCTTACAGTTCGTATTGCCTCACACCAGTTGGATTAACATGCTCTGGATTCAGGTATTATAGGAAATGCACGAAGAGCTCGGGATGGCGATGAGGATGAAAAGATGGACAGGTGCCATGATACAGCAAAAGCTCAATTACATTTTCAATTTGACCAGGCATCTTTATAGTGTACTCTTGTTTTGTCCAGAACTCACAGTTGTCGCTCTCAACTTGCTATCTACAGATCTGTTACCTGTTTTACCCAATGAGAAGAAATGAGATTTATTATAACAGTGTATTTTCAACTTGAAGACTTTCCTGTCGGTTAAGATTTCAACACATCGATTTTGTTGCAAAATCAAACTTTCACAAAAATCCTTATCGTGCCTTAGTGGGCGTTTTGTGCCCTTTTTCCTTCCGCGTGGATTTTGTCGAGATGCTTGCTCAACGTAGGCTTGCGTGATTCAAGGCAAGTATTAGAATACAACAGGCTGTAATTTAAGTAAAGTTGATTTTCATTCAAGACTCTGTAAGCGAAAAAACGTGCACATAACATGTTCTCTTGGTGAATTACACATCTTGGCGTTTTTTTTTATTATTAATAGTTTTGCTATTTATGTAGAAGAAGATGTAATTTTTTATAGAGCGTGTCCACATTTATCTGCTTACTGAAGGGGAATAAATTAATTCATCTGGGTGTCCACGTTTTTTCGTTTCTATGTAATGGCCATCAAGGTTTATCAGAATTGTGGTGAGTATCAAACCAAGAAGGTTTGTAAACCAGCAAAGCGTTTGGCTAGGTCGCCGGGCCCAATATGGGAATCCTTGTTTACAATAGTTGCCTCATTAGCACAAGCGATTCGGTTTCTGATGGAGCTACAAAAAAATCAGTTCTGAATATTGAAAGTTCATAGCACGATTAACTCTGCCAATGAATTTCAGCTCGATGTATTGAATTCTATTTGTCTGACGCGGGTTTAAAAACTCAAAATTTTTCAAAGAATACGCCTTATTCCAAAATGGCTACCATCTTAATATTCTTTTGTTGGCATTAAAATTAGCCCTTCTTGTCTCGTTTTTAAGCTCAGAATACGAAAGAATATTTTATCTTGAACGAGGCAACAAGGGCCGATTTGTATGTGCATAAATCAGCGGCCATTTTGGAATAAGGTGTATGTATGAGCTCATTAGCGCTTTTGCCACCCAGAAGTTTTGGAGGTTTTGAAAGACAATTTCTCCTTGAATATTACACGCAAAGAGCTAAAAATTTCACCATTTACTAAACTTCACTAGCTCTTTAACTGTTTGGAGTCTATTCATATCTAACATGTTGCCTTCTGTTCGCCAAGCCGTATGCTAAAGAGAAAAAAGGTAAACAATGACGTCAGCATGAATCCCCCTATATCGGGTCTTTTGGCCCTCTCAAAGAGCAAAACAAAGAATAGTCAATATAATTTGGTTTTATCAACTGGGTTGATAATGTGAATTGGCCACCGTAAAGAGATTCGAGAGCTGACGTTTCGAGCGTTGGCCTTACCCTCCAGCATGGCGGATTTTGTGCCATGTTACCGTTTGTAGAAAAGTTTGCCAGGGCAGACAAGTTTGCAACGAACTAAACTAAAACTTCTCCCATTGATCCACAAAAGGTCGCCCAGTCGACCGAAATCTTGGACACCTGATTATGTATGCAAGACGCACACAAGTTCAGGAATTCTTCCGTGGAGCTTCCGTGGACTGCAAAAAAAATTGATTTAACTGTTGTGAAGTTCCTAAACTGATACATCTCCAACAACCCTAAAATAAGAATATTCCTGCATTGTGTAACAAGTCAAAATGTTAGATTATGAACTAATTAACTGCGGTTTACTTCCTTTTGGCGATTAGTACGTGCATTATTAATCTTCCAATTATTCCTCCTCTGCTGAAGAAAGTTGAAACGAAGAAATAAATAAAACTGTCTTTTTGAAAAAAGGACAGAAATCTCCGTTTAGATCATGCAATGACAAATTGATCGAACCCTCATCTGACGTTCATGAACATGAAATAAGGAAACAATGTGTTGTAGGCAAACGGGGATATCTTAATCTTCTAAAGGTCCATATAAAAACGTTGACTGAGTTTTGTATCAAACTGATCTTTTAATCACCAAAAGCTCCTGCTTTTTAATACTTCAGTCTAATTGCTCACGAGACACTGGTGAGTTAGGTAAAGCCATAAACTGCTGGCGAGTTGAAAATCGAATAATAAGATCAATGTTCAAATTTCAGTCAAAGTTGTTGTTTTATTTACCATCCATATATTAATAAAGTCATTTTGTGATGCATAAAACTACCTTTGAAACAAAAGAAACTTCGTCATTTAATAGAGTTCGCTTGGCATTTGCCACCGTTTCAAACAAGGAAGTCACGAATACGGCAAAAAGTGTCGCTAATTACTTCATCGACAGGTCACGTGTATGAACGATGCTTTTTTGTTCTCTGAAGGACATACAACAACTTTTAAATATAAACTGATCGCGTCATTTGGAATAAGGAAGCTTCAGCTGTGTTATTAGTATAAAAACAACACCCTCAAAGAAAGAAACTCGCTCAGTTAAGAGGTTGTTAACATCAATGATAGCAAGCTCGGATTCAGAAGCTGCAGTTCCACAAGGAGATAGCTTTCAGAGTTACTCCGCCGAGCAGGAGAATCAAGGGTTGTTGAGAGCAAATTCTCCAGCACTTTTTTATCAAATAAATATACTTTGAAAACTGACTGTTCCTGGGTCATAATTATAATTTGCGATTATCAAAATGTGTTCTCGAACATAACTGATTAATAGTTATAAAACTAGTTGTTTAATAGTTATAAAACTTTTTAAGTTTGAGTTCGTGACATCTGAAGAATTACCAATGAAAGTAAAATATTGATAGCAATATCTGTTCTCAGTTCTTTAATCGTCTTCAATAATTTGCTTGTTTTGCTGTTGCCATGTTTATGAGTTATGTACTTGGAAACGTGTCTGAGTGAGCTGCAATTTCAGGTTCCAACTAACCAAACGATTCTCCGTATTAAAACCGCACCAAATTCTGATGTAACTAAGTAATCAAAATAATATTGCAGATATTGACCGAAACTTGCCATACAAGGCGGAATTTGACCTTTTAGCAACTGAGGAAGCGCTGTTCTACCGCCCAAGCCGTAAAGGAAACAAAGAAACGAATCAGAAAAGGAACTCTTATGCCGGCTTAAGCCAACGAAGAAGTCGGACTTCAGTCAGAGATTCTGTACTATTAAAGACGTTTAGAATGGCTCATTCAAAAGCTGCAAATTCCATGATCCCAATCACTGTGGTTCTGTGCTTAGTGATAGTAAGTGGTGATTGTAAACCTAACGTTCAACGACTGCATTTGGAAAACTTCTCCGAGAAGCAAGTCAAAGGATGCTCCAACTACAATCTAACCTTGGGTATTTGTTTTGACGTTCGCAAAGGCTTCATGAAATTACTGAGGAAGACAGGAGAAGCAATTGTGTTTTACCAAGAGCTTGGTTCGAACATGTTCTACTACAGTGTTTTAGATCAAGGATTCATCGGGTAAGTCACGTCAGTATTCAGTGAACCATAAATTGATTTTAAAAGAAATCTTAATATCGATTGCCATCAAATTCTCCTGTCCCGTCCCGGGGTCCCGTCCCGTCTCGTGTTATCTTGATCAGTTTCTGGTCGGAAAAACACCCAGCTTTTGACGAATCATAAAACGCGATGCACCTTGGTTGTTTTACACTCGTAAATCAGTCAGGAAATGAGGCAAAAACGCGATAGCGGTACAAAGTGCAAATAGAACCTGCTGACCACAAAAGTTTATATTCCGTAATGATTCGATTTAGCGCCCTCTTGGTACCTCAAAGCGCTTGGTACCTCAAAGTGCTTGTTTCCTTTATGAGAAACAACCGAATGTTCAAAACAAAACTTTAATACAGTATTTATTAAAAAAAGGAAATATTTGAAGAAAAGATGATTTGTTTGAAAGAATTATGCACTCACATGGACATATGTGAGCAATTAATTATAAAGGAAGAGCCTAGGTTGATATGTTCTCAGATAGGGTTGTTATGTTATAATATTACAATAGGGGCGCTTATTAGAATGGGGCGCTTAATGCATTAGGCCTTTAGGGCCCGTATTAATAAAAACACATTCGGATGGGGGGCGCTTATTGGAAGGAGGGGTGCTAAATCGAATCATTAAGGTAGCTGTCATAACAAAACTTCGATAAATTACAACGTCGTGTTAATCATTTCAGACACGGTCCGTCGATGATCTATGTTCCCGACAGCATTGCCAGGGTACCGCATGAGCTTCGAGAGTTTCTGATTGTAAGCCAAACATCTGAGGATGCACCTACACAATTTGAGGCGCTAAAACGTCGTTATCAACAGGCCACACGGCAACTACATCAGGTTCCAGAAATTCAACTTCTGGAACTCGTGTCCGTAGCGCTGAGTGACAACTCAACACAATTGGACATTCTGAAGCCATTCCACGCCCTTTGCTTTAATCTTCTCAAGACTTCCAACATTCACACTCCAGTCGAGCTGAGAACTGCACGTGACTTGCATGGTGAAACTGCTGACCAGCATGCTGAGAGAAAGAAGCGCTGCAGTTTGACAAGCGATCCATATAATAACTATTGTACTGGCATGTGTGGGCCGAGCTGTACGTGCTGGTCATGGGTTTGTGGAGACTGCTGTAGGCACGAGGGATGTTATAAGCATGACATGTGTTGTATGAAAGATCCCTGGAGCGCATATTGTCTCGTGCCATTTTTCTACGGCTTCGGTTGCAGTGGTTACGTGACCTGTTAACTAAGGATCTGAGCTGATGTATGAGGGAGCTCATTTAGTTTTCACAATTCTGAGTAGTTTTGTTCCTGCATAAGCTAATTTTGTACAATTATGTAGTTATAATAATAATAACTAATAATAATAATAATAATAATAATAATAATTTTTATAATATAAACCGTTATTAACAATTCAAAGAAACTATTTAGTAACAATCAATTCAAAATTTAAAAAGCCTACAGTACTAAAAGCGAGATGACGGGAAAAGTCTTGTTATAATAATTTAAAAGGCTAAAGAATTTTACTAATTATTATATTTACCCGCGTGCATGGATGTCTAATCTCGCGTCTGGAGCTCGATTAGAATCCCTTCCTAGCTGTTCTCCCGAGATATCTTGAAGTACAGGCTCGATCTCAACATCGCTACATACCATACCCAGAAGCTCGGCTTCTAAATCTCTCAACTCATTGTGACGTTGGGTAACGAGCCCGCCTCGCTTGCATATCATTGCGTGGTCTACCATGAAAATATCGCCACATACACAGATGGAGGGGATATCATCAACCGGCCAATCATATCGCAGTTTGATTGCGTCACGGAATTCCCTCTTATTTAGGTTGAAACCCATTTCACGGAGGGGGAGTACCGTCAGCCAAACTGATGACCCTTTTTCCGCAGCAAGGTCAAGTGACGCTTGATGTGAGGGTCTTTCACCCTAATGCTGATTTGTATAGGGACTTAGAGCTCCAACAGGTATACCGCAATCACGAGAATGAGAAGAAACGCCGAAACTCAAGGAGGGTTTTGGACATTGAACACGGAACTTTCACACCCCTTATTTTCACGTCAACAGGCGGTATGGGAAAGGAATGTTTGCAATACCATAGCAGACTGGCGTAGCTGATCTCCATCAAGAAAGGAGAAGATTATTCAAAAACAATCTCCTGGATAAGAGCAAGGACATCCTTCGTGTTATTAAGATCCGCACTAATCTGCCTTAGAGGATCAGAGCTAGAAGAAAGGCCTTTTGTGATTTTAAGAACATTGACATTGACATTGAAATTCAAGGAGCCATAATGTGATATTTAAGAACACTTTGTTGCTGGCACATTATTATTAATATTGGTATTATTAATATTCTTATTCTTATTATTATTGTTATCTTTTATGATAGGAAAGTTTAACTTGATATACGTAAATCTTGTAAAAATGGTTTCAAGCACTGCAATGATAAATGGTGTTAGTAGTAGTAGTAATGGTAATAATTAGTAAACTTTTTTTTAACTTTTATATTTTATATTT
Source organism: Blastomussa wellsi (assembly GCA_947652115.1). Classification (NCBI taxonomy): domain Eukaryota; kingdom Metazoa; phylum Cnidaria; class Anthozoa; order Scleractinia; family Plerogyridae; genus Blastomussa; species Blastomussa wellsi. The sequence continues at coordinate 27,573,706 of OX393565.1, read as the reverse complement.
TTTCTACCTGTATTTATCCTTGTAAATTATTATAATGAGACTTTCCTCGTTATCTCGCTTTTGGCACAGAAATTTTTCTGATTGATTGTTATAAAATTTATTGTAAATAGTTTTTTGAATTGTAAATAAAGGTTTTAATTTAGTGTAACTAATAATAATAATAATAATACTACTACTAATAATAATAATAATAATAATAATAATTGTAAAATTCATTAATAATTCACATGAATGCTCTATAAACCCCAATACAAATCAACAGTAGAATTAACTTTTTGTTTGATACAGATCTCTACTGATTAAAATGCAAAACACGATGGAATTGAATAACAATACTATGCATTCAATTTCTTGTTTCATTTCACAAGTACGATGAAATATATGTGCCCAATCTGTATGGATTTTACAATGGCTCACCAAACAAACCTTCAGGAAATCCAAAAGACGACACTGTTGGGAACAGTTTACATCTTGTTTTATTATACACTTATTTTTCAAAAGGAAATGTTAAGCAGTACTAAATGATGTCATACCTCAGTACACTGCTAGCACTGTCTTTCTTCTGGTTCTGTTTTTTCTTTCATGGGGAATTCTTGTAAAACTGACTCGCTATTTTCATTCACTTTTTCGTGTTGCAGAAACCCCTATCTTCTACTTATTTTCCAACCCCCAAAAAGAAGCAAATTGAGCCATTGTTTTCATGACATTCGCCCAGTGCGAGGCATGCGACCACGCTCTCCACATGACAAATAACCCCTGTAGCTATGTGACTGCGCTCTGCATACAACAAGATATACAGAATTATCTGTAGCTCAGAGAATAGGGATTGAGACATCAGTGTATAATAATAATAATAATGATAATAATTTCTTTTTTAACTTTATTGCTTTTATTGCTTTCATAAACTTTTATAAATGAAAATTGTTATTATTAGATATTAACAAGATAGTTTTCTATTGTACATATTCAATTGAAGGTGATTTTCTTGATGAAACCTTGTTTTATAGTAACTGTTTTAATTGGTTAATAAAGGTGTATGATACAAAAAAATTAAAATTATCATTATTATTATTATTATTATTATTACATAATGATGTAGTTCTTAGCAAAATATAACGGTTTCTGTTGTTGTCAAATTGTTTCATGTAAATCAAATTAATTGTCTATGACTAATGTGTATGATATGACACATGAAGGATTTTCAGACATGTTTTAAAACCCTATGGCAGTTGTGGAAATGCTCTTCTTAGCCGGTTTACAGTTATTTCTCAACAATGGTAATATTAACACAACATTTACTGAAAAAATTATGTAAGTCTGTACATCAATCTGCAGCCTGCATTTGTCATGCAATCCCTAAAAAGTAGTATCATTTTTACATAGAATTCCTTCATCAGCAATTATTTAATTATTGCTCACTTAGCTTATTCCACTCCACTTGACTGATGTGTACACAACTTCATCAGTGTGGTCGCTCACTGAACAGAGAAGTGCTGTTTTCTTAACAGTAGCACCTAGTCTTCCAGCTGAGATGATCTCAAACGGAGTGATTTTCTTTCCCCAAGGAATAATTATTACAATGTAAAATGAATGATATCTCAGAGGATCGCCAGGATAGGCCAGCAGATCGCCTCCAAATTTGGCACCAGATGTTAAGTGATACCCCTTCTCCCAGAGGTCTGAAAATACTCTGTAGTGCAGCTTCTCTCTTTCTGTTTGAGGGTAAGTCCATTCCACAAGTGGAAACGATTGGAGACTTTGTGGCATAACTGTCGGGATGTGAGTTAAGGTTCCCAACTCTGAATAGCATTTTGCTTCCTCGCACTTAACATCTGAGCTAGCTGACATGTTAGACATATCACACGTATTGTTTAGTTTATCACTGGATTTCTCATCTACAGTGTTTACAGTTTGAGTTTCCCCTGAGTTTGCTTGAATCTCTTCAGCCAGTCTGTCGCATGCTTCATCTCGATTTCTTTTCATGTCACTGTCATTGCATTTCCCAGTGGACTGATTGTGCTCCCCCTCACTCTTTGTATTGCATTCTTCAGTTCCTTTATTACTTAATAAATCGCGTTTTATTTTCTTCCAAGCAAGGCTTGCTTCTTCTTCATCATCATCCTCATCATCCTTTATACGCTTTCGTTTTCTCCGCCGTCCCTCTGCAATAACTTCCGCCAATTCCAATTGCTTCTCTTCCCGTCCCTTTTCAAATAATTCTATCTGTTTTACAACGCTGTCACGACGTAGCTCATTAAAATTTTCGACTTCTTTCTTTGATGGAACAGGAAACATTTTCGGTGCGTTAAAGATTCTCGCTAGTCTTTTGTCCTGTAACAACGTGGCTTCTTTTTGAGAAAGGAGAAGAGGTAAGGAGAAACAGTGATTTTGCTTCGGTTTTCGAGGTAATGAACCGATCAGAGATCCAACTATACGATATTTGGAACGTATCTTAAAAGCATCGTCTGCGTTCCAGACGAAAACTTTGCCAAAACAAGAAAATAAAGTCGCGGGAGTTTCTCCTTCGATGTCCGCCATATTCGATTTTGTAGTTTCATCAAAACTCCGCTGAACACAGTCATACCAATCGCGGGCCCATCCTCCCACCCTACCCACTTCCTCCCCTGTGGGAAAAACTGACTAATTATTTCTAAAAGTAACTTCAAAACCAATTTCGTGATGCACTTTTACATATAGCCCGCGTACAGCCGTCATTATTTATTTTATTACATTATTACTTAAATTATATTGTTATTGATAACTGCAATCGGGGAAAAAATAGTAACATTAAGCCCGAGACAGGAGAAGGGGTACTGGACCGGGAGGCTCCACCTGAAAGGGTATACTTTTTACAGGCTAAACCGATTTCACGAGTTGGAGTGAACTAAAGGGAGGGGGCAATCTGGCATTTAGGTGCATGAACAAAGGGCTTTTCAAAATATCTCGCATACACAGCGAATAAAGCTTAAAAATGAAGCACCAGAATAATTTAAATCATATTGCGTTAATTTTTAACCATAATAAAAGGTAACGATGTAAGTCATTATTTGTGATAACACCGACAATAATTTCTTATCACAATGAAAATGAATTTTAAAGATCACAAGCTGTAGGCAAAATGTTCAGGGCATAGCACTTAGCCCCCAAAGCCCACCCAATCCGGGCGTAGCACTTAGCCCCCAAAGCCCACCCCCTCCGGGCGTAGCACTTAGCCCCCAAAGCTCACCCCCTCCGGGCGTAGCACTTAGCCCCCGAAGCTCACCCCCTCAAGGCGTAGCACTTAGCCCGCAAAGCTCACCCCGTCAGGGCGTAGCACTTAGCCCGCGAAGCTCACCCCCTCAGGGCGTAGCACTTAGCCCGCAAAGCTCACCCCCTCAGGGCGTAGCACTTAGCCCGCAAAGCTCACCCCCTAAGGGCGTAGCACTTAACCCCCAAAGCACACCCCCTCAGGGCGTAGCACTTAACCCCCAAAGCACACCCCCTCAGGGCGTAGCACTTAACCCTTAAAGCAGGAATGCGTAGGATGCGTAAGCGGATCCAAAACACAGTTTATTACATCGTAGATTAAATCATGATACAAAAATTATTACATTTTTTTTTTTTTTTTTTTTTTTTTTTTTTTTTTTTTTACAATGCATTCGTAGAACTTTTTATTGTTTACGCTAATATAAAGAAAAAAGGAACGTGTGAAGTATAAATACTCAATGATATTACAAGCGTAAATACTTAGTTACTTGTAGTCTATTCTCAAGGCTCTCTTCAATGTACATATCCTTGGCAGAGTCAGACTTCCATCTGCCATGTATTTTAAGTAGTCTTTCTGAGATCGAATGACCACTATTACGCACTACAGATGTAATGCCACCGGATCTTAAACTATGAAGACCGTAATTATTAGGATTATAACCTAGCTTACTTAGACAATCTCTAAGAATTTCCCTGCATCTAGTATAAGAAATCTTACCACTTCTCAGGGTATAGCTAGAATTACTAGGATGAAAAGTTAGAGGTCTAAATAAAGGAAGATTACTATTGCTGTCAATCCCCGAGAGGTTTAAATACCTTCTTAAGACAACGACAGGACAGTACTTAGATCTGGAAGCACTAATATAGACATAATTCCCTTCCCTATAAATATCGGTCTTGCTTCGAGGCAAGAAAATCCTTATATAATCATTGTGAAACTCAATATGCTTCGGAACGATATTACATAAATCATCATAACGAAGAAAACCTGCGAAAGCTAATGAGCATAAGGCGGCAATACGAAGATCCTTCAGATTAGAATCTTCCTTGTTATGAACGTCCAATATGTTCCTAATGATTTCTGTGGTAATGGGCTTCTTTTTCATTATCGGTTGTGACCTCTGGCGTTTGGCAGATTCGATAATATTTCTGCAAAAATCGCTATCCAATGGGTTACAATCAAGACTGGGAACAAATGAATGTAGCCATTCAGCGTGGGTCAAAATTACTCAGAGGAACAGAGGAACTGGAACTACAAGACTGTTGGACTTCGAATAAATAAAGAGATACGACACTTAAAGGAAAAGGTAGCTCAAAGCTTATTTGCTTACTTTTACACCAATCCAAAAACTTCTTAATAACTCGCATATAGGATTTTGCTGTAGCATCTGCTCTGGATTTCAACATCACGCCTAAAACCCGATTGGCATTCAATGATGAAAGAACTGGGGAACCTTTCCATAACTTGCTTGAAGAAATTATCTGAAAGATCAAGAACATAACATACAAACTAAAAGAACAAACGTACACCCTAATTGTAGTGAGAATAACACGGGGATACCAAAGTGCCCAATGCATCATTGTTTGGGCCAGAGTCTGGGCCAGTGCCCTCTAAAACAAGACATCATTGTTAGGCCAGTGCCACAAGATGCAAATCATTGTTTCGGCCAGTGCCGCATGAGATGAAAACCATTGCTCAGGCCAGTGCCAACACACTTGATGAACAAGTCCAATTTGTTACTCAGTAAATTCAATTCTTAAGGCGATAATATAGCCTGTGAATTGGTGAGACCCTAACAGCGAATTATGATTTCTTCCGTGAGTAAGAACTTCCTTCCCAGCACGAATAACGTGGGCCGCAACAGAATTACCATATTTGTGCATAATTAATGGCCAGTAATGAGCCGAAGGCGAGAAGGGTACAACAAGAGTACCAACGGCATACTGACACTTCATATAATGCAAAACACGTGGAACAATACCCACAGGTGGAACCACGAGACAGTTTTCCCCGCCAAGAGGCTGAAAGAAGAAGTCGACACCTGCAGTATTGGGATTCCAGAATCTCGAAAAGAATTTGGGGGGTTTGCGATTATAATAATTGGCAAAACAATCAACAGTATGGGGCCCCCAACGCTCATCAAGAAATAGAAAAAATTCGTTGGTAATTTGCCAATCATCGGTATCAATTAATCGACTTATAAAGTCAGCTTGCTGATTTAAAGTACGTGGAATCCACTGGACCTCTAAATGAATCCCCGACTGGATACAAGTACTGAAAATGCTCCGTGCGATCCTGTGTAGATCAAGTTTCATACTGCCCACTTCAACAACCTTAGAAGCGGCTTGGCTATCAGTATACCACTTAACGTGCGATCCTTTAAGTACAGGGGCAAATGATTGCAATGAAAATTCAATAACAGATAATTCTCTCCATGTTGAGCTTCGCAAACTTTCGTTCTCCGTCCACAATTTGTGACACACAAAGTCATTGTTAAAGTCAATAAATGCACCACCTCCAGTGGCACTAGCATCTGAGTATACAAAATAACTAGGATCTTTACTTACAAAGCAATATCTGCTGTTGAGGTTAATCAAATTATCTTTCCAAAAATATAATTCCTCTTTGCAATAATCATCAAGACAGAATACTGAATCCCAATTATCTACACGCAAGGTAGACATAACACAATGTCTGGTCATTATCCTACCAATGTTTCCAACCACAGGTGCAGTGGAGATAATTTGACCCGTGAAGGAAGCCAGCTCTCTAGCAGAAAGTTTAAAATCGGCCTCAATAATTCGATCTATGGTGTTGGTAATCTTTGTAATTCTCCTCTCTACAATTTTTAGAGTACCCAATAAAGAATTCCATGACTAATGTGTATGATATGACACATGAAGGATTTTCAGACATGTTTTAAAACCCTATGGCAGTTGTGGAAATGCTCTTCTTAGCCGGTTTACAGTTATTTCTCAACAATGGTAATATTAACACAACATTTACTGAAAAAATTATGTAAGTCTGTACATCAATCTGCAGCCTGCATTTGTCATGCAATCCCTAAAAAGTAGTATCATTTTTACATAGAATTCCTTCATCAGCAATTATTTAATTATTGCTCACTTAGCTTATTCCACTCCACTTGACTGATGTGTACACAACTTCATCAGTGTGGTCGCTCACTGAACAGAGAAGTGCTGTTTTCTTAACAGTAGCACCTAGTCTTCCAGCTGAGATGATCTCAAACAGAGTGATTTTCTTTCCCCAAGGAATAATTATTACAATGTAAAATGAATGATATCTCAGAGGATCGCCAGGATAGGCCAGCAGATCGCCTCCAAATTTGGCACCAGATGTTAAGTGATACCCCTTCTCCCAGAGGTCTGAAAATACTCTGTAGTGCAGCTTCTCTCTTTCTGTTTGAGGGTAAGTCCATTCCACAAGTGGAAACGATTTGAGACTTTGTGGCATAACTGTCGGGATGTGAGTTAAGGTTCCCAACTCTGAATAGCATTTTGCTTCCTCGCACTTAACATCTGAGCTAGCTGACATGTTAGACATATCACACGTATTGTTTAGTTTATCACTGGATTTCTCATCTACAGTGTTTACAGTTTGAGTTTCCCCTGAGTTTGCTTGAATCTCTTCAGCCAGTCTGTCGCATGCTTCATCTCGATTTCTTTTCATGTCACTGTCATTGCATTTCCCAGTGGACTGATTGTGCTCCCCCTCACTCTTTGTATTGCATTCTTCAGTTCCTTTATTACTTAATAAATCGCGTTTTATTTTCTTCCAAGCAAGGCTTGCTTCTTCTTCATCATCATCCTCATCATCCTTTATACGCTTTCGTTTTCTCCGCCGTCCCTCTGCAATAACTTCCGCCAATTCCAATTGCTTCTCTTCCCGTCCCTTTTCAAATAATTCTATCTGTTTTACAACGCTGTCACGACGTAGCTCATTAAAATTTTCGACTTCTTTCTTTGATGGAACAGGAAACATTTTCGGTGCGTTAAAGATTCTCGCTAGTCTTTTGTCCTGTAACAACGTGGCTTCTTTTTGAGAAAGGAGAAGAGGTAAGGAGAAACAGTGATTTTGCTTCGGTTTTCGAGGTAATGAACCGATCAGAGATCCAACTATACGATATTTGGAACGTATCTTAAAAGCATCGTCTGCGTTCCAGACGAAAACTTTGCCAAAACAAGAAAATAAAGTCGCGGGAGTTTCTCCTTCGATGTCCGCCATATTCGATTTTGTAGTTTCATCAAAACTCCGCTGAACACAGTCATACCAATCGCGGGCCCATCCTCCCACCCTACCCACTTCCTCCCCTGTGGGAAAAACTGACTAATTATTTCTAAAAGTAACTTCAAAACCAATTTCGTGATGCACTTTTACATATAGCCCGCGTACAGCCGTCATTATTTATTTTATTACATTATTACTTAAATTATATTGTTATTGATAACTGCAATCGGGGAAAAAATAGTAACATTAAGCCCGAGACAGGAGAAGGGGTACTGGACCGGGAGGCTCCACCTGAAAGGGTATACTTTTTACAGGCTAAACCGATTTCACGAGTTGGAGTGAACTAAAGGGAGGGGGCAATCTGGCATTTAGGTGCATGAACAAAGGGCTTTTCAAAATATCTCGCATACACAGCGAATAAAGCTTAAAAATGAAGCACCAGAATAATTTAAATCATATTGCGTTAATTTTTAACCATAATAAAAGGTAACGATGTAAGTCATTATTTGTGATAACACCGACAATAATTTCTTATCACAATGAAAATGAATTTTAAAGATCACAAGCTGTAGGCAAAATGTTCAGGGCATAGCACTTAGCCCCCAAAGCCCACCCAATCCGGGCGTAGCACTTAGCCCCCAAAGCCCACCCCCTCCGGGCGTAGCACTTAGCCCCCAAAGCTCACCCCCTCCGGGCGTAGCACTTAGCCCCCGAAGCTCACCCCCTCAAGGCGTAGCACTTAGCCCGCAAAGCTCACCCCGTCAGGGCGTAGCACTTAGCCCGCGAAGCTCACCCCCTCAGGGCGTAGCACTTAGCCCGCAAAGCTCACCCCCTCAGGGCGTAGCACTTAGCCCGCAAAGCTCACCCCCTAAGGGCGTAGCACTTAACCCCCAAAGCACACCCCCTCAGGGCGTAGCACTTAACCCCCAAAGCCCACCCCCTCAGGGCGTAGCACTTAACCCCCAAAGCTCACCCCCTCGGGGCGTGGCACTTAGCCCCCAAAGCTCACCTCCTCGGGGCGTGGCACATAGCCCCCAAAGCTCACCCCCTCAGGGCGTAGCACTTAACCCCCAAAGCTCACCCCCTCGGGGCGTGGCACTTAGCCCCCAAAGCTCACCTCCTCGGGGCGTGGCACATAGCCCCCAAAGCTCACCCCCTCAGAAACTCTAGAGATCAGAATGTTTGGTTATTATTTTCTTTTTTGGGGTTGGGGGGGGGGGGGGAGAGTGGGAGAAAGGGGTAGCTTAAAAGTCGCAGTCTTGAAATAAATCCATTAGTGACTAATCCACCTGACCTTTCACGGCGTTAATTGACGGCACAGGTTTCACTTTTCAGGTATAAGGAAAGGAGTTTTCATGTAGATATCACCAACGCAAACGGTTTCATATATTTTTGTCTTACATTTTACGTACTCTGATAGGTCCGTGAAAGAATTAACAAGCTCCTCTAAATTTCCGGACAATGTGAACGAGAGTGCAACACAATTTGAACATAGCAGTGTTCAACACGAAGGCAATCCAACGAGGGGCTGCTGACGTGCATGGAAAGCCTCGGACAAGGAAAAGCAACTCTCCCATTTCCACACATTTCCTTCACAGCTGAATTGTCTTTTCAACATTTGCCTGCTAATCTTCTGAGCCTTTATTCTTACATATGCAATGAGACCTTTCAGTTTGACTTGGCAAATTAAAAATAATTTCTAACTCCGAAAAGACTGCAAGCGACTTGCTTTAATGTTAGCAACAAGAGCCAAACGCATTGGGAATTAACATGTATACATTTAAATAGAAAAAATTAAAAATGTGTGTAAAATGTTTCTTGCCATTCTTTGAATGTGTTTCTCAAGGCCGCTCTATTTTGAGACATCTTTCTATTAAATATTCGGACAAAACTGTCGACAAAGCAAAATAAACAGTTACTAGGTAGTGCACCTGAGTCAACATTCTGATAGAATACTGATGATGTTCTTGACAGACACGAACTCAGACAGGTTTGACGTAATCATTCTTCTTCTTCTGTGATTGGCCACTCAAGCTCGACGAACGTGACGTCATCTTGCTACTGCGCATGCACCCGAGACACTTGTTTTCCAGATCCCAGAAGCAGGTTCGGCAGTAAATGACACCACATTCTTCTGTATCACAGAACAGGTACTTCTTGTTCAGCCCTGTACCACACACAGCACACGTGCGAATACTGACGCCAACAAACTCGAGTACGGCTTTAATCCAGCTGAAATTATTACACAGAACCAGCACTGCGTCCAGTCTGTTGAGTATCTCTGTTTCTTCGGAGAAGTTGTTCATGTTTTCAATGACTGATTTATAAAACAGCTTGCGTTCTTCGAGAAGTCTGTAGTAAAGGTACGCGATGCGTTTTCTCTCTCTTCTAGGATAGAAACGTGAGGAGATCAAACGACGCAAGCGAAGGATAAAGGCTTGGAGCAGGATAATCAACAGCAAGATCCCAAGCAGCGTAGCCAGGACGATAATATAAGACTCATCCAACCTCTTTAGATTAGTCCCATTACACCTCTTGGAAATATTGGACTGCGGTTCCTCGCTTGTGACAACAACATAGAAGTAATGATCAAGCAGAATAACCATCACTGCAAAGAACAAGTAAATGACGTAAAACAGTAAATACTTGAGCATGCTCCGCTTCTCAGACTCCGCCAGTTGGCAGGCAGTTGGTTGGACGAATTTCTGAAGCTCAGCTTTTTTCAGAGGCACCAACAGGTCAGCGGCTCCGCTCGACTTGCGCATGTCCTCAATCGACTTGAAACGAATCGTAAGAAAATGATTGTCAAATTCGTTGCAGGACAGATACAGTTTATGGTATTTGTAAGCCTCGTACAACACAAGGAACGCTAACAAAGGCAACAGCATTTCGATTATCTTGACGAATTCACACGTCTCTCCTGCCGTGATAACAGTGTTATTATTGTCCGAGTAATTCTCTATGCTTATTCGATCAGGGCTTTGTTCCACAATTTTCTTAATGTGCCATAACGTGCGGTTACTTGCGCTGTTTAAGTCTTGGCACATTTTCTGGAGTTCAGCGTCGGAGACGTGATTGCACGCGTTTCTCGGGGTTAGGAACTCACAATTTTGGGAATTTCTTGGAGAAGCATTCAGTTGTGTACACTTGGTGTACATGTTGTCGACTTCAGTTGAACAGATGTTGAAAGCGCGACGAAGGAAACTCATGCAAATGACCTCAGATGAATTCTTATCTCTAACAGACTCATCTTGGTGATCGGATGATGACAGCAGAGCATTTTTAATGTAATTTTGCAGCTCGCGCGAAATGTTCTCGTACTTTTGCACAAGTTGTACGATGTCATGATTGCTTTCATGCATCACGACAAATGCGGACAGATTAGCGCTGTCATTATCTGCTAAATTGTTGCCCATTGTCATCAGACAGCCCCTACTCTGTGCGACGATGCGTACGTTGTCAATGAAATTGCACATTGGACCGGAAAGGATGAAAAACGTGATTAGCAGCCAAAGCGAAATTTTTCCACCCGAGGCAAACAAGCTCGGGAACACAAGTAATGTGATGCACTGTAGACGCGTCTTGTCAAGAAAACCGAATATTGTAGCCACAACAAAACCGATTAACAGAGCGGCAACTACACAAACGGCGACGTGCAAATGAGCTAAAAGGTACAACGTCAAAAATATGAACACACCCAGCAATAATCCTAAAAGCATGCCCATTAAAATTCGTATCTTCGGTCGCTTGTTTGGCGCAAATAGCTTCTCTTTGGTTTCGTTCACTGCGCGTATCGCATCTTTGATACTCTCGGTGGAGCGCCTTCCCTCGGCTTCAATGCTCTCGTACGAGGCCATTCTGTGTTTCATTTGCTCTTTGGTTTTCCTGATCACGGATGATGTTGGCTTTAGACTTGTCGAGCCGCCTTTTCTTGTACATTTTTCCTCTTTCTTTTTCTCGACCGTTGGCTCATAACTATCGCGCTTATCCGTAGTTGGAGAAGGTGGTGGTGTTTTGTAATGCATCGGTGTATCGTAGACGTGAGGTTCGTTACACTCTGAGCAGCCTGGCGCGCTAGTTCTGGCAGGTTTAGGAGGGCCAACGACGTTAGGGACTTGGTAAATACAAGCTTCGTCTTTCGACAAAGGGTTTTCTTGAATATTAACTCCAGCGCCCCCAGCAGCGCTCGTGTTGGTCACGTTTGATTGATTCTTCTCGCCAACTTTCTTCGGGTTATCTATCGGATTAATTTTAGCCGCCTTAATATCAGCTGTTTTGGTTTCTTCCTTTGGTTGAGCGGGCTTTGGCGTTTCCCTCGTTTGTGGTCTTTTCCCTTCGCTCTTCTCGATCGGCTCGTAGTTTTCGTCTTCGCTCAAATCTTTCTGTGGCGTGGGTAGTGATCGCACAGTATCTTTCGCTGCGGGTGTTGCTGCATTCTTCGTGTCTGTTCGTCGCGGCACGACTTTCGGTTCAGTCGATTTTAAGCCTTCACAACTCTTATTTAAGTTCAATCTGAAAGGCCTTCCGATCGCCTTAACTCGTTCATTCGCTGTTTCAGTCGCCTTAGCTTCTGGTTTCTGTTTGTGAACTGTCTGAAGAGGTCTCGGAACAATCGTTGGCTCCTGTTTATCATCCTTGACAGTATTTCCGGTTTTCGAAGCGTCTCGGTTCGTTGGCGTTTCATCATTACAGTAATTTCCATCTGAAGAATCTTCTACAACTCCTGAATCGCCCGATGTTTCCTTCCTTTCTTCTTTCTCTTTTTCTTGCGGTTGTCTCATATTTCCGGCGAAAGGTTTTGGATAAAGCGGCGTTTTCTTGGCAGTAGTCGTGTTAGTTCGATTCTGAAGCCACGCGGGCTTCTCTTTGCCTGTTTCGTTATTTACAGCAGGTTTTTTCTCATCTTTCTTGCCCGAATCCGGACTTCCCGAACCGCTGCCGTTCTTGCTGTTCCCAGTTAGTTTCGCCGCGCAACTCTCGG